>DWNE01006193.1:0-13282 GCA_018249875.1 Cecropterus toxeus | reverse complement strand
ACTAGTGAAAATTGAGCTCAAAGATTCCGTTACATACATACATACAACCGAAGCTAATAAAAGCGAGTTAATAAAAATAGAAGTGAGATTGCAGTGGAAAGTGCCTTTCGATTTCATGGAAATGTTAATTATCAAAGGTAACTGGAAACGCCGAAGCCCTGAGGGCACAAAGGGGAAGCGTGGGCGGATTCCATTTCAACGTGATTTTCATTTATTGAACGAGGTTCGATTACAGTCTCAAAATCTAATTATTTTTGCTAGGACATTCATAGGTTTGTAGATAGGTAAACTAGTAATATTGTTAATATTAAAACAAAATTTTCAAGGTGGTAGAACCAGTGTAATTCGACCGGGAAAGTATCACCGCCACACCTATTTCTGATGTGAACAATACCGTCTTTACCATAAGGGCACACGGGGCCACTGCCCTGGGCCCCAATCCTCAGAGGGCCTCAAAGGACCGACTATTTCTCTCACAAAGATTTGGGGGACGCAAAAACAAGATTTGGCAGCCAAGTTAGATATTGTCGTTGTTTTTTGGTCGTCAAGTTAGATATTGTCGTTTTTTTTGGTCGTCAAGTTAGATATTGTCGGTTTTGTTTTGGTTAGAAATTATCGTTTTTTTGTTTTGCCAACTAAATTTTTTGATTTCTTTTCATTGTAAAAGGGCCCCAAGTTCTTGTGTGCCCAGGGCCCCAATATAGTCTAAGACGGCGGTCTAAGTGGATGTTAAGCAGTTTTTGCGTTACGTTGGAAGGGTGTGGTTGCTGGCTTGTTATATATGACGTTCCTGTTCCTGATCAGAAACAGTAGTTCCTGAGATTAGCACATCCAACCAAACAAGCCAACTCTTCAGCTTTATAAAATTAAAATAGGTAGGTATATACATTATATTATATTGTATAGTAAAGGGTAAATAGTAAGGGTAAAATTGACGCTATTTCAAACACAGACAAAAAAAGCAAATATTTAAAATAATATGGATAATTCTATTACTACTTATTGTCAGTCCTCCAAATTATCCTCTGTGCAAATATATGGGACGTATAGACACACGAAAGTTTCATTTATATTATATGTTTGGATTCGTCCGAAAGAAATCCGTAGTAAGAAATGCTATATAAATCTAGCTTCGGTCAAAACAGACTTCAAGAATATTTACATACTTTTACGAATAAAATTAAACTTATATAATAATATTTTACCGTAAATATCTTACTAACATTATGAAGGCAAAAAAATATGATGATGTATGTGAGATTTCGCTGAAATTTTACAGAAAACGAACAAAGCGGGCAGAGCCGCGGGTCTAAACTAGTATTATATAAACAATTACACATACAACGGATATACAAACAAAACAACAATGATGTGGTGCATACATGATATACATGTCATGTAGGTATGTACCTTTTTTCTTTGTTTTTTTTTTGGTTTATTTTACCCCAGCAAATAAAAAGAGAAAATTTGATGCAGTCGGTTAAAACAAACAATAAGGACTTACATAATAACAAACGATTTTTTTTTATCAATTCTTAATCACAAAAATCAACAAATCTTCGAGACGTCCTATTCGTGACGCTTACAAATAGTTTGTACACCGTAACGTTGATAAAAATCGCGAGTCACTCACGAAATCTCGTAACATCGTGAAATGGCATGCCATGCATCGGGTATTTGGCGAATTTTATGCGCATCTTTATTTAGGCGGGCGTACCCTCAATCGATCGGCCTCATCACGCTACCACGATAAATTACTTTTTACGCTCTATACAATTTTCGAAGAAAGCGATGCATGATTTGCGGGCACCGGAGCTCAGTTGGCCGTCGCGCGTTTCCATGAACGTACACCGGCAAAAACTAAAAACTCAAACCTCAACCAATCTGGCCACAAGCTCAAGGGACACCCGCTCCGATAATCTTTTGAGAGCTAAAAGCGTGTCGTTGGCAGAACGACCCCGCTCCCAGTATGTGCGAAACGTACGTAGCGCTGACTCCAATCGTCTCCGCTACGCCGAGAAACAATTCTTCCACCATACAATACCAAACGACAAAAAACGATCCTATAAACCGAGTAATGTGGTCGTCAAAAAACAAAACCGAAAAGTAATCGAAAAAGTTCCGTTCGCGGTCTCCGTTCAAAACTTATCTATACCCATGACCTACGCAGATAACCCTAGAAATTCAACCTCCAAGCCACGCCACAATGTGTACAATAACGCGCGAATCGATAATCGAAATAAGTCTTCTAATCCCAAACAGGTCAGTGACAACAAGAGGCTGTGTCAGACGGTCGGCGGGAAAGAGACGGAGAATAAGTTGCTCTTACAGATCAGTGAAGCCGAGCAAGTGTCCGACTTTGAAAGGATTCTTAATTCTAATGCAATACTGTGGGAACGAGCTCACGGTCACGTGTGGCGAGGGAGCGTAGCTGCTCAAACTCCATCCGCCTCGTTTCTTCCTCGACCTCGCTCCTCTTACTCCCTCCGTGCCGTCAGCCAAGCTTATCACTATCTCTTCCAGCAGCACGAGGATTCCTTGCAACCTCTCATCAATCGTTACCGCCAAGAAAATGCCGAGGATCGGAATAATCAAACTGCGAGCTTACTAGAAAATAATTGGTACGAGAATCTCCAAGACTTGTCAGAATTCTACGAGGACGATCAAGCCTTGCAACAAGAGATCGAATCTATCACCGATCGGATAATAGCCGAGGAAGTAAAAGTCTCTGAAGGTGAAAAAAGTAACACCCGAAGCAAAAATTTCAACGTTAACTTGGCCAGCTTGATCAGTCTTCATGTGAACGGGGAAGGGGTATCACCGACTTCTCCGTACCGCGATGACTTCGGCCCATCGCCTGAAATAGACAAAAGTGAAGCATGCGATGAAAAGGAATGGCTCGAACCGATTATGAGTGCAAACTCTGATGATCAGGATTATTCCCGCGACAATAACGACTTGGGCGTCGACTGCCTGGCACAAAGTTTGAATACAGTTCAAATTGACTGCGATGGGAAGGTCCCCGCGATAACATTCAGCAATTGTTGCGACGGTCGCGTGAAAAGCGACACACCGAGCAACCCGGACGTCGTCATTCATCTGACCGTGCCCACTATTGAAAACGTTAATGAATCCCGACCGCCTATGATGTGACCTTCGCTTTGTGAGCCGTTGAATGAAATAGCGCAGTTAGTTAATTCCCGTTTTTCGTTTGAAAGCAATTAACAAGATGATTGCGTTAGAATCAGAACAGCCTGTGCCGAAGGAGGAGCGGTTGCCGAAAGTGGAGCCGTCGAGTTCACAGAGAACGCTGACCAGATCGAGTGCAGTCAGCCAAAAATCCGTGGAGTTAGTAGTTCATCCAGAAAATTCCAACAATCCCCTACACAGATCGAAACTAGCTCCGACCAGATCGTCATCAGAGACGCAGACGTCAGGAAAGAAATTGTTGAATTTGAGAAAAAAGAATTCATCGATAGAGTCCACGATGAGTCTACCGAATCAGAAGTCCTTGGAGAAGAAGCATGGGAGTTTGCGGCATCAGAAGTCGATCGTCGCGCACTCCGACATCACACTGAGCACGCAGCAGTCTATGTCAGACGACCGGAAAGCACTACGGGAGGCACTATATCAGGGTATCTTTCATAGACACAGAAGAACGATCTTCGCCGTCGGCTCTTTCCTTAGAATGCTTAGAAGCAAAACGTCCAATTACGATTCTATAAGGTCAGATTCGGATGAAATTTAGCAGTCGTAAGCGCTTAGTGATGAATAGATTTTTTATAAAATATATCGGTGGATCGTCCCACAGACTGCGAATTGTGCTTTTTTAATGTTGTTCGGAGTTAACAAAACGATGTTATTAGATAATAATTTGTAATAAGACTCTTGTTTTGTATTAAAATGTTCCTAATCAGTTTTGAGGGAGTTTGGTATTGTTAAAGACCCCGCTTGTATCTAGCAATGTTTCACCCGTAGGTATATTATCATGGTTGTTATATATTCCTGCAGGGACTAAGATATAATTGACGCCTTACAGAATTAAGTTTTCAAAGTGCTGATTGTTCAAAACTATTAATTGACAATTATTTGTATTTATTTTTGCAGCTTACCCAAAATCTGGATTCATCCTGATATACATAAACAGAAAAGGAGAATATACTTTATATAATTTGTCGTCAAGTTTCTGTATATCATAACTTTGGCTCTATTTTTGTCTAGACTCGAAGATACTCTGACACTAGTGATTATTATATAACTAGATACAGAGTCCTCTTTTGACGTCTGCTTTTTAATTTTCTCGTATATAAGATTGAAGTAAGTCAACAAGCATGAAGTCGACCTGATGGTAAGCTCTCACTGCCGCATATTGACACCGGTACCAACCTTATAAAGAACAGAAAATCGATTAGCGCCGTTGCTACATCTGAGGTCCGAGTTGGTCGCCTTATATGAAAGTAGCCCTCCAACCACACCCTTAAACCGAAACGCTAGAACTTTGTCACAAAATAGGTGTGACGGTGGTCCCTCCCCGATCAAACTCTACTCTTTATAGCTTATACTTACTCAATTTTAAAACCAACACTGTTCTATAAGAAATTCATTCTTTCTCTTGAAATGAGAATAATAGGCATAGTAAGAGCCAGTTACATAACTTCATTACAAAGTTGGCACACAACTCAACAGCATGGCAGGTTTTATTGATGCATCCGTTGCTTTGTTTTTATCGACTTGGCAACATAATTTTGATATTAGTTCAGTCTTATGAGGTATTATTTAAAGGTAGTCACCTATCCTCATAATTTTGCTGTCTTTCACAAATGAACGCTGCTATACTTTCATTTGAGGGAAGTGTTAAGAATCTAGGTCATGCCAACTTAGTTCTTAGAAGAGTAACGAATGGAAGGCCTAAATAGGGCTCTCAATTCTATTATTGATTAGCTATGAAAGGCCTGCGTGGCGGAGCGGTCACCATACCGATGCCCAGCCAGATACCGATACAGTTACCAGTTACCGTTGAAATATTCAGATACCTATCTAGGTATCTAAATATTTTGGATATCTGTTTTGGGTTTGGGTGTTTTGTGTTTTTGTGTGTGTGTCTATGACACCCACGACACAGGAGAAAATCCTAGTGTGGGGATAGCCCCATACTTCTTTTGATAAAGCTATTTTGGTCCTAATAATAATAACAAAATATTAAGCGATGTCGTTTGCTGGTTTAAAGGGTGTAAGGGAGGCATATCCTAACTTAGACCTCAGGGGTAGCTACGCATTAATGGCCACCCTCAGTCATGTCTCTCATATCATCTAGGGTTGATTACAGGTGTTCATGGACAAGTGACATTACTATCAGGTAGATTCAGGTAGGCTCGTTTGCAAAATCTAAAAATTACAGTAGAAAATTCAGAGGCAAGTGTCTTTTTGATTTGTTCAACGCAACGTTTCCCAAACTTTATTATGCCGCAGCCCTGTCATGATCTAGTCCCCCTTGTGAACAGATTCCAATGTCCATAAAATGTAACTATATTAAAATTAAAAAAAAAAAACAAGATTGTACAGTGGATTGTTATTTTCGTGGGGCGGTACAGGGGAGTCATAATTTGGGAAAAGCTTTTGTAGTGTATAATTCGATGAAAAAGCAATCTTAACACCCATAATATTCTGAAGTGGCGTGACTGAGTCCTTCTAGTCGCACGCGATGTCTATGCCTGAAATTAAATCAATTTATTTTCAAACATCGCCTGCTGACATTTCGGTGTTGATTTGGATAGGCTTCTGGTTAATTAACAAATTGTCTTGATTGTTTTGCGTAAACTTCGTTATAACTGATTTATTATATTTCCAAACTTTATTATGATTTAGTTAGACAGTTTGTGACCTCAATTTTTTCCGATTGCGTGCTCGCCCGCACTAAGTTTTGATTTTATAAAGCTACTCTAAATAAAAGGCTGTCCTAAAAAGTAGCTTATAACGATATGTGTGTCACCTGTAATGTATGAGATTACCATTCATATTGGTTGAGCCCTATTTGAAGTGATAGTTCTTTATAATCGTTGTGATTTGAAATTCGATGAAACTAAACGCATGTTACGAAAACTGTTGACGGCGTTAGAACTAGATGGCGTTATATCATTTTCTGAATCACGCTAACGATTTTACTTTGTAGCTTGTATAACAGTTCTTACAGTTATATGCGATATAAGATGTCCAAACCTTTCATTTCTGTTGTGTTGCACACAATTTTTTAATATCACTTACTTAATACTGATGATTTTAAAAAGTGGGGTTCAAAAAGTTTCAATGCGTCGTCTTACAAAAAAAACATACTCACATTTATCAAAAACGTCATTATTTTCTAATTTAGCTTACATTTTGAAATCTGCAAATCGAGTAATAGGTTTTTCACATTATTATTAGCAATACATTCCAACAGCCATTTTTTATAGCAATAGCGTTATGATTTGACCCAAAAACGTGAGTTATAATAAATAAAAACGTCATTATCGGTTTGCGTGACCGAAGTCAAGGTCACTCCCGATTACCTTGACTGCTTGTAACGAAACAAAATGGCCGCTCCTTGACTTTATCGGTAATATTACGCACGAATGTAATAATACTGCTATTAATTGTTAAATAGACTGTCTTATTTAACTAGAGCCCCGCGGTTTCCCCCGAGTTTAAAAATGCATGATTAAATACGAGTACATACATATAAGGTGCATTCGGGTAATTATGAACTGCGGGTAGTACTAAAAATTACATTATAAATAATAATATACAAATAATTTACATATGTTAGCAGACCGAGGCGTGAAAAAAAACTTAATAAGCGACAAACTGAATGCTAACAGAATTAACAATATTGCCGCGTATGGTAAATTTTGAAAGTTTTGAAATTATCCTCTTTTCGTAATTACCCGAATGCACCTTAATCGAAATAGGCAAGGGACAATCGGCTCTTAAGTATCTGATAGAAAGTGACATTAGAATTAGGTTTATTTGCTTTAATTTTTTTTAGCTGCTTCGGACAATAGCTGGAACTAACAGAGCAAAAATTTTGATGGGCTTGCATTATTTTGCCTAAAAATCAAAACTTTTAAGTATCGATAAATTTATGTATTGGTTTGTATTTTCTCAATAAACTATGCAGCGATTATGGATTTTTCAATTCCAAAGCATAGTAAGTGCCATGAACCAATAAAACAAGGGAATATAGGGAGTCACTCTCCACTTAGCATAGTCGAAAAAAACCTTCAAAAGTGAAAATTTTTAGCGCAATTTACCAACCCCGTTAGCAGAGGGTGATGAAAACTTTCAGAGATTTTTTTGCAGGCCGCCGCTTAGGACTATCTCTTGGAAAAAGCTACCTATAGCTACGCTCATGGTAAGTACAAATAAATTCTATATCTACTGTTTTTGTTGGTTCGTTTGTACATTTAACGAGCGTAAAAGCACCCAAAAACTTAATTCTGTAATGTCGCATAGGAAGTAAGTTATTATATAGATTCTGAATGAAATATTGCGAACTTTCAACACTTGTTTATATATGAGTTTAAGGTATATCGAGTATATCGTTCTTGATAGCACCTCTCCCTCTCTTTCTGAAGATGTCATAGGAAGTGACTAAGGGATAAAATCTAGGAGAGAGAGAGAGGATAGACAGTTGCGTCTTCCTGTCTAACATAAACACTGACTGCGGTCACCAACACGCATTCCAGGCGCGGTAAATATAGGCAAAAAATTATCATTAAAGACGCCTACGTGCAATATATGAATGACTAATCTAGACAAAGGTTTGATATAAGAGGTCTAGCGGTACCCTTCCACCAACCTGTATCGTGATTAACTTCCTCCCACGACCTTTTAGGGATCAGCAAAATTTTTGGAATAGGAAAACTTTTTGTTCATTGATCTTAGACTATTTCGGAACAATCCAATTCAATTCATGCTTCTTGAAGATCTGCCACTGAACAAATAAATCAAAAGAACCTTATTGCCTAGGTAACCTATATTACAATCACGCATTGACGTAACTTCGTAACCAGTCGAGTGACATAATCTGCAATGATTACCGACAAGTGCTTGACTGTTACACAATCCAACAATGAGCTAAGTCATTCACTAATACGTATATAGATCTACATTGACGGATCTAGGAGGCAGAGGGAGGGGGAAGCTAGGACGCTTAACCCTCCTTCACCTTATCTAAATGCATGTTGTTTTCATCCGCCACTAGGCAATTTTTCAGAAATTGGAAGAATAAAAAAGCCTTTAACCAAAGCAACCAAAAATATAAATCATTCTTATCAGAAGACCTTTTTTCACTATCATAATCCTATCTGGTCAAGCCCCAAATGAAAATCCGAAAACATTGATAGGATAATCCTGAAAAGACAAAAATCCTGAACAAAAAAATGACCGCATGGTATCTACCCTTCGTGTATTACTTTCATCAGATCAGGATTGTCATTCAGTTGTAATTTGTCTACATTAATCTACTAGCTTAGCTTGTCAGTGGTTTTTTGCCACCGAAAATCGAAATGCGGTCGAAATATCGGCAGTTAAGAAATTAAAACCGCTTGTCGTGAACACCACTACATATATAAGTTACTGTTTTATTATTTTAATGATAAGATATAAAAAATAATTGCAATATTTCATTCAGATCAAAAGTGATGCTATTATAATAAATAGAGAGCTTATACATTATATTACATTGTGTAGTCGAGAAAATTATCCATTTTACTCTTCATCGATGGCAACACTCTACTTGCTTTAAATTTTAGCCAGCGTTTTTCATTTATGGTGTTCATTTCTTTTTTAAAATCAATTATTTACAAAAGCGTTATTATCAACATGTACTAAATAATAATAGGTTATTTAAATGTATATTGTTTCGGTCTATTTGAATTTAAGCAATTTGTGTCACATTCAGGAATAAACAGAAAGCCGTGGAGATACACGTAATTTTTCCAGATTTCGTTTCATTTCCAGGCTACTTTATAGGTACTTTCTGTCTCTAAGCGAAAGAATCGAAGGCTATAAAATTATTTAAAAAATATATTTTTACGAGTGTTGCCAATTTATTAAGAGTTATTGGTAGAATTATATCTTATTTGCAAAATCGTTCGTGATTTAGAAAATATTGATATTGGGTAGATTATAAAGAGATCGGATCAAAGGAATGTTGATACACATTTTTGGAACATTTTATGCACTTTTTATATATTTGTACATCTGAAAGTTTTGTATATTATGCTGTTGTGAATAGTAGATTTATTATTATTAAAAGGTACTGTAAACGTGGCGAACTGTTTATTTATTTTTTTAATACTTCGAACCAACCAAGATTATTATGGGACATTAAACAAGAATCAGGAAAGATTTACTATATTACATTTTTGTAAAAGATATCCATTTTCCATCAATAACAATAAGATAAATAAAAATTCTAGACAGATCGTCACGTATTTACTGTATACATATTTATGTATGTTTATATAAGCTTTATTCTGAGAGCATTTGTTGAAGTTATTTTAATTTTATAATTATTAAGAAAATTGATATCTGTGGAAGATATTGTTATTTTTAATTTCGTATGTACGAAGTTCATTAAATTTAGACAAAATTGGTGTGCCAAGAAGAATCACTATTAATTTTAAAATATAAAATGCTCTCAGTTCAAGCGTTATTTTACCATCAATTTATATATTTATATTATATAAATGATACATAAACCATGAGCTTTGTGATTTTATTGTATAGTTGCATTAATTGACTGTATTTAGTGTAATGTGAAATATTTCGCGCTAAATCCGCCATTTTCATTTCCATCACTCGTAATAGTTATAGCTTAAAAATAATGTTATTATCCACAGAATAGGTATTAAATAGTACCTATAAGTTATTGTTGTTACTAGTGCCAACAAAATTTATTTAGCAAAAAAAATACATTTCTCATTTTTAGTCAAATAAATCGCCGCATAAGCAAAATTTTTTTTTATTTCTAGTTTTCTTTTTGGGTTATTTGAATGATATTATATTTGTTTAGTTACTTACATAATTTGTTATTACTGAAATAAATAGTTATCCTTCACAGATTCTAGTAATAGTTTTTATCTATTCTGTGGTATTATAATTAATCATAATGTACTAACAGTAAATGAATGTTATTTGTTATAAAAACACATCATTAATTGTTAAATTAATTTTAAGTTAACTATCCAGTAAGTGAACAAATTGTTTAAGTAGTTTTCAATATTTTTTTCTGTAGTTAATACATTCCTTTGTAATGGTAACATTAATGAAAATATGTGTAAAAAATGTCCGTGTAGTGAAAAAGAAAAATAAGACTGGAAAAATATAAAATGCCGAAAAAAATAAAAGATACTCTGTAAATGATTTAGTTATACACGTAACGTTACTGGCATTATTAAATTGTTTTTTAAACTAACCTGTTTACTTTTTAATTCCCCAGTAAATACCTACTTTGGAAGCAAGAGTTGTCCACTTTTCACCTTAAAGTAATTTAAGAAAAAAATAGAGATATAATTTGAGAATAATATATGTATTTTTACAGGTTTTGTGTGGATACATGGGCCTGATACATTTTTAGAACATTTTGAAGGCCTATTAAAGGTTTCCAACGATTTGTAGACTGACGGTAGTGACCACTTACCATCAGGTGGCTGCATGCTCGTTGCTACCTCAATGTTAAAAATATCTTCGTCTACCTACCTCTATCTTAGTAGCTAAATAGGTGAGGAGTCCACGAGTATGCGAATTCTAATAAGTCTATAAGTCTATAAGTCTATAAGTTGAAATAATATCCACATCCAATCAAAGGTGGTAGAGCCTTTTGTGATGGGATTCGGTGGCACCACAGCTGCACCGTTTCCCGCCTAATAACAACAGTTTTAAGTGGCACACCCTGAACACAAAAACACAGGATTCTGAAGACGGTAAGCACAACATACTTATACGAGACGCTCTAATTTAGTCCTATGGGGTAGCAACTAATCTGTGGTCGATCTCAAACTATTCAAATTTATCTGAGATGCATTGCAGGTATTCATGGTAGTAGCGACTTTCAACTGCTGAACCACTTTTGTTACTTTAATAGAATATAATTTGAAAAATATCCATATGAACGCGTGAACTATATTTCAAGGTTTCACCAGATGAAATAACGCATACTGATGTCTACACTTTCCTGAAAATACGATAAAAATATAAATGGAATATAAAAGGGTAAACCAGACAAAGTTTATGCATTAATGCCTTTAAATATGTTAATAACCAAAAGTGGACGTGAAAATTACTAATACAATTGATATAGAAATAATTTGAAACGATAATATTATATTTTTTTTAAAAACAACAGAGGAAAGTGTTTACATTAGTTAATTGCGCTAATGGACGGACAGACAGAGCTCACGTGTCACAAGGACAGCCCCACTTTAGTAATGAGTGGCATTCGGATATTCTTAGCTGGTAAGTATTTCGCAGTTACGGATACATTATTTAACTCAAATAAATTGATAGGTGGTAGAATTACTTTTTTAATTATGAAGTGGCAAACGAGCAAGCCACCCACCTGATAAGTGGTTACTGCCGCCCATGGACATTTGTAAGCAACTTCATATAGAACAGGGGTTCTATATGAAGTCGACCACAGATGCGTTGATACTTCAGAGGACTGAGATGGTCGCCTCATATAAAAGTGAGCCGGCGACCACACCGTTCCACCTCACGTGAGAACTGCTTCACGCTAGAAATAGGTGTACTTCCCCGGTCGAACTACATTGGTTCTACCACCTGGCACAACTTGAGGTTCAATTCCGAAAGCACCACCGCCACACCTATTCCATCCTAATAACAGTAATGATATGCGTTGTACTGGTCTGAAGGGTGTGGCAAGGGAAACATACTTATCCTTTGACTTTTAGTCGATCTATGCCGCGGCGTAGCGTCGCCGCATGGCGTAGTCTGCGGGCCTCGAGGTACCCCTCTTTACCCGGGCAATTCCCTCAGTGGATACACTGTCCACCGGTGTTGTTGGCTACCGTTAGGTAGCGTCAAATACTTATCCGAGGCGTTCCAACTTAGTCCTCAGTGGTAGCAACGCACCTGTGGCTAACTTCCAGTAAGACTGATCATACCATTACAGTGTGTCGGCCATGAATAGCACAATTGCCACTCTTCCCGTGGATGTGTTAAAGGCGACTAAGGGACAAATTTCAGGAGGTAGGTAGCGGCATCTTCCTGTTTAGCATTCCGAGAAGTATTGACAAAGGATAGGAGGAACAAAATTAGAGGAGTCATATGTCCAGATTTGGACCTCAAAGGGCTGACGAATGAATAATTTGTTAATATATATATAGGAAACATAAATAAACTCCATCTTTTGAATTCCTTTGCCGCCTGTTGACATTAAGATCTCTAAATATAAGTCTTACTTATGATCGACCAAGTAATGGGTTGCTACACAGTGCCTAAATATCCTGTCACATTTCTTTTTTAAATGGACTATAGATTATTTCGTATATATATTCTGAATATAGGATAGAGTATAGAATATTCTATATTTATTTATGTAAAATATTAAGGTCATTTGGAGGTGTTTGCTGCTCGACTTGGAAGTATTGATTTAAATATGAAACTTACGGTAAAGAGTATGTTTTTGTATTTATCTTTAAAATGTTATCATTGTAAAACCGATTTTGTTGTTAAATAACTAATAAAACTGATAAAATTTTGGTAAATATAAGGTGTTTTAAATGTAAATCAGATTTTAATATAAAGCACTGCAAACATTTTTAAAGATTACTCAAATTGACTGTACACAAATCTAATAACTATATTACACCCGCGAATATTAAATTAAGCATATTTTTTATTTTATTTGCAAACTTACATCATCTTTAGGCTTTTGGGATTTTTAAAGAAAATTTGATTTTATATTAAGTTTAATTTTAATATTATTTTTTTGCTGTAGTGTATACAGAACTAGAATTTGATAAACGTACCTAAGTAAATAAGTATTTTATTTAAAACAAAAAAATATATAATAAGGGTATTTAAAGTATAAAAACCAATGTTAGGGATAAGTGAATTTATTTCACATAACTTCATTCTGTTCTCAAGCGTTATTTGCGTTAAAATAATTATATCTTCATATATTATGATAACTACATAACATTAAATATAGATATACTATCAGCCGAAATACAAAACTTTGGTTCCTAGCTTATTAATAACATTACATTCCAATACATTT
>DWNE01006192.1:0-13282 GCA_018249875.1 Cecropterus toxeus | reverse complement strand
TCGTCGAGGTACTAAATAATTTAATGTAGGTATCAAATAGTACCAAAAAGGTATTGAATCTTGATAGTCTCCAAACATATAATATCGCACTTGGTCCAGGGGTTTTGACGCTAACACTATTTCGATAATGCACGAAACCATTTACGGCTAATTCGTCACTGCCGGAAATGCCGGTTTGTAAATAAACTCCATCGTAGCAATGGGCGTTTAGGGGTATTATATTAAGATAAATAGAGAAATCCAAACAGCATCAAATGAATTTATTTTACACCACGACCACTACAACAATTATGCTTGTAAATTATAATGAAGGTAGCATTCAATTATATTGAATGTGAAGAATGTTATAAGCTATTTCTAGAAGGGTCTATTCTGCGTTTTACCTTTCTATGTTGGTATTATAGAAAAAAAATATTCGATTATAGCTTCCAAATCATTGTATGTATTGTATCAAATATAATATAAATGTGACAACCTAAATTCAAGGTTATTGTCACATTTACATTTGAGAGCCTAAATGTTCTGAGCATTAATGGCAGCTCTGCTCTGATCGTTTGAAATTAAACAGGGTTTGATATATATTGTGCATCTTCATAATATATCATTATTAATTGAGAATTAATCACATATCTCAGAACTATTAAAGTGAATAACAATAATGAATACAATGATCTAGAATAGAAATTCACAAGAAAATACAGTTACTTACAGGTATCTGTTGAGATCCCTGCTGAGTTACAATCAAAAGAATTAGTAAGAAATAGAAAAAATGTTATTTTAATGACACGTCAATTGTAATCTTCGTTATAGAAATTAATAATAACAGAGCATTTGCCCAAAGGGTACGAATTGCGTAATAACGTTACAACTATTCTCACAAAATTCTTTTGCATAAATAAAAATATGGTTCTCCGAGCAAAATGTGCCACAAAAATGTAATCTCCTTCAATAAACTACTTCGTCGTGGCAGCTTTAAAAAACAAATATACAACACGACCAACAAATGGTCGTAAAGAAATGTAAGTGGCATGATGTAAACATGTTTACACATTTACATTACCGCCATCCTCCCTACATTACTCAATTAATTTACATGTATACATTATATCTTATTTTTGAGGTTTTTACAGACGAACATAAAATCGAAGAAATTTTCTCAACAGCCAACAATGTCAATAAGCGACAACAATATTTACAAGTCCATTGGAAAAACATTTAAGGCAGAATAATAATTTTACCACAGATAATAACAAAGACTACATGTGCTAGAGGTATATTTAGGACACAAATATCATATATTTAGACATATTTTAAGTATATAGATTTTTTTGAGACAGTGTAAAAATGTAGATTATTTCAATTATATAAATAAAATATCGAAGCCAGTGCTCACATTCTATAACTATTTACACAATATAAACTATACATTTTGAACATATACAAGAAGAAACCCACATGGAAACAGGTGCAGATTATTTTGAAATAGAAAAAGTTTAGGTTTAAAAGACCTTACTGCAGGTCAATCTGAACGATAATAATATAAAAATGTGAATTTATCTACACGTTATACTTTATATAAAATTATCGTTTATTTAAGAATACTAAAGCAATTAATGCCACTTTACACTATAACTTCAATTTCCAACCATCTTTCTTTTCTTTCTTTCTCTAGATAATACATGCAAAATATTATGTATTTCAAAAAAATATCATCTACTTAACCTAATGTCACCTGACCCAGTCATGTCACCCATGGCATGTGATTAAACAAGCGGAGACTGCGGTTCCTAGAAGAGCTCAGATAAGCCGAAAACCTCATAGCAACCAACCATTCATTTCAACTGTAAAGCTGTTCGTAAACGGGTTAAATTCTTTGGCAAAATCTAGCTGCAATAGTCTGCAATGTCAATAAATCTTAATTTTATGAAACAATTAATCCAAAATTTACAGACTAGCTGGACAATACTCTTGTTATCCTCATAATGCTTTAAAACAAATCGTTGTTCACGTTTGTTTATACACGCCTTCTACACTCATAGCCCCACACTAGGATTTTCTCCCGTGTCGTGGGTGCCATGGACACACAAACACGAATACACAAACACCCAGACCCAGAACAGAAATCTAAACTCATCATTCATATTTCTGTCTGGCCGGGAATCGAACCCGGGACCCATTGCGTGTCAGACCGGTATGGTAACCGCTCGACCACGCGGGTCGTCTAATCTATCAATCGAAACCCCGTTTGGAAAAGGAAGAATCTCCCTTTGACATTATCTCTGTTCTGAGCTTATATATGCATGACGTTTAGAAAATTTACAGAGCGGCATTCAGTATGCACTGGCGAAATCTCTAGAGTTGTGGGCGGTCACCACACTCACATTGGATTTATTATACAGTTTTGACAATTATATACAATCCTTATGAATGATGTTCATGTAATAATTTAAATTATAATTCTAATAATTATTTTTGCAAGAGAAAATTTAATATTTGGTATGTAAGTCGTCCCAAAATCTTTGTTCGTGCATTTACAACAGAAAATCTTTATATTACGTAACGCTGCAAATCTGCGTCAACTAATAAGTTCCACTTAACCTGCTCTCCTCTAACCTTAGCTGATGTCAAACTATTTGATGTGAGACAAAGAAAGAGATTCATTGTGATATAATAACCAGTAAAAAAATAACATTTATGACATGAAAAATGAAGTGTAAATTAAAATCTTTACCTGTGTCGTTTCAATTAATAAAATAGTATATAATTTCACGCACGAAAATTGTAGATAAATGCTAGTATTTAATTTAGACTTAAATTAATTTGTAGCAAGGGTAATGCCTTCAATATATATCACTAAAAAATTATCCCCATTTACGAACGCCCTAACATCTAATGACGTGACCTTTCCAGTATGAAAGATCCGTCTGGTAAAGACGATCATTGGTTGACTAGGGCCAGGCATGTCTGGTTTAGGTGATGACGCCTAGTTGCTGTAGAGTGTCCAGATCTCTCATTAACATGTGAATGGTCTGCTTCGTGCGTGGGAAGTAGTCGGCCGTTTCGTCGTCTTCGAACGACGGCTGCTGAGATTCCAGCTCTGCAAGGAAATATAAAACATGTTTATTTTAACATACATGCTACTTACAATAATAACACACTTTACGAGTTTTATTATTGTAAGTATAATAAATGTGCTGTTATTATTTTAATTTACATATAAATGGTAAGGTAATATAATGAAACTTGTTTTTTTTTTCAAAATGACATGAAATTGGCTACTCCTCAGGTGCTGAAAATGTCAATCGGCGATAGTGACTATTTTCCATCAGGCAGACTGCCTTCAGTCAGGTAAAAATATAAAAAGTGTCTATTTGTAAGTGAGTCGCAATCGGTGATTTATGGCTGCGACGCAGACAACGTCCAAGTTTGTTCATACAACACAATAGAATTGTGTCTAAAAAAATCCCAACGTGGTTCAGATGGACGAGGGTTCAACGGGAGACTCACAAGCGGAGGTCTACGAAGAATTATCTGCTTTCAATAGTGAAAAACCAAAATGTAGATTAGTCTTTACGTATCAATGTAGGTAGCTTAGCCGCCGCCGCCAGTGGTGTAACTTAGACAGAAGAGGTACGGACGGTACGTTTCGCTGATACAACTAGTATTTTTTTGAGGAAAACCTCGAAACGCAACTAACGCCCTCGGGCACCACGCTTATGGGATGGCTAAATATTTTTTAGCCTTATTATTTGGCGTCAAATCGTTGAGACACCAGCATCATAGACTCACTGTAAGTCTCCCGCATACACACTTCCATATAAAATTACCATAGAACTGTCACATTTTTGACAAGTCAAAACAAACAAACATTCTATGATACACCCAAAATATGATTGAAATGTGCAGCGAGTGTTAGCGCACATGCGCACGCGCATACGACCGACCCCGCCAACGGCGCAAGAACTCGCGTGTCCCCCCACCACTTGCCGACAGACCGTCCATCCGATCATACGTTATTCTTTATATTTTTGAAAATCTATTGTAAAACTATCAATATAAAAGTTTAGCAAGTGAGCGAACCAGCGAGTTCACCGGGACCAGGCAAAAAAAAGTGTGGGAAGTGGTGTAAAGGTACCGACCGACGATCTCGGACTCGACGGCGTCGACGCGGCCGTCCATGAGCGCGAGGCAGCGCTGCACGTAGCGCAGCAGCCGCTCGCGACACGCGCCGTTCTCGATCATCGGCTCCGGCTGCGGCGCGCGCACCGCTCCGTGCTCTGATAACACCATACAATGGGGACAAAATCAAAATCAATTTTCGTTTTTTTTTATTCTTATAAAAAAATGTTAATAAGGATAAAAATGATACAATGAGGAATGAAATTAATGATTTTTCCTTTTTTTATAGTAAGTCAAAAAACTGATACAATTAAAAAATCAAAAATAGTTACAATTTGTTTTTTTTTTTTAAAGAGAAAATGTGGAATTTTATAGGAATAAAAATGAAACGCTTTCAACGCTCATAGCCCCACAGTAGGATTTTCTCCTGTGTCGTGGGTGCCATGGACACCCAAAGACGAATACAGAAACACCTATACCCAGAACAGAAACCTAAACTCATCATTTACATTTGTATCTGGCCCGGGGATCGAACCCGGGAGCCATTGCGTGTCAGACCGGTATGGTGACCCCGCTCCGCCATGCGGGATGCCAAAAAATAAAAAAAATATCTATGCGTTATAAAATTAAATGATTTTTTTATAAGAATGAAGTAGTTACGAACGAAAACATATCTAGTTCGGTAACCGGATATATTTTATTTTTGAAAATAATAAAATAAACCCACCCAGTCCGTCCATCGCGGCAGAACACACCGGCATCTCGGCGGAGGGGCCGGCGTGGTTGGCCAGCAGTCCGCCGAGCAGCGCGCCGAGCCGCTCGTCGGGCGCGCCGCACACGGGCACGTTCTCCTTGTTCACGAGCAGGTCGGGCAGCGCGCGGGGAGCTCCGCCCGGCTGGGGCTCCGCCGGCGCGCCCGGCTCCTCCCAGTCCTTCGCCCAGAGGTACAGCTTCGGGTGGTTCTTCTTACTGGAAAATAGTTTTTTTTATCAGATCAAAGTAAAAGACGAGCATGCAATCCATCGGATGATAAGTAGTAACTGTAGCCGATGGACATCTTAACATAAAATCTATCTAAAGGCGATTAGAGGTATTATGTTGTAAATCAAGGATTAAGATAGTCGCCTCATATATAAGTGAATCGATAAGCACATCCTTCTACCGAAACGAATGGTCTGCTTTACGCTAGTAATTGGTGTGGTACCTCGCCGGTCGAACTACACTGGTTCTACCACATGACAAAATATGTACCTATTTAATTAAAATATATTCATAGCTTACAGGAAAAAAAGCAATGGAAATATTGTAAACCGCCATAACACTAACGAATTATTTTATCAAATGTATGAGCTGAATATCTTCGAGGGCGGTGGGTGAATTTGATTTTTAATGAGTATCTATACTTACGTGGCCACATGGTACAGCACTTTTAGGGCATGTAGGGCATCCGAAATCTTAAGCAGGTTCGCGGATATGTCGTGCGATCGCCGCAGAGTCTCGCAGGGCTTCGCGCCGGGCAGCAGGCCCTCGTACAGCCGGTCCTGGTCGTGGAGGAAACGCTGAGAGCGACGCCCACGACGCGGGTTCAGACAAATGTAGCACGTGTACTTTTGGGGGACCTGCGAACGAACATTACAGAATAAAACACAAAACACAACACGATAATATTATTACTAGCCTGAAGCAGATCTTGCGTTTCGTTGGAAGGATGTGGTGGCTGGCTCACTTCTATATGTAGTGACCATCTTTGTCCTCAGGAGTAGCAACGCATCTGTGATCGTCTTCAGAGAGAACCCCTATTCTATATGAAATTGCTTACAGATGTCCATGGGCGGCAGTAACCACTTTTCACCAAGTATACTGCATCCTCGTTTGCTACTTCATTCTTATGAAAAAAATACAAAATTGATTGAACATACACCAAAGTTTAAGTAACAAAAATAGGAGCAAACAGGAGTGGCGATGACGTCTTCGCAGTTGGTTCTATAATACCATTTTGAAATGTGTAGCTAATTTGGAGATCAAATGACAAAAAATAATTGTAACCAAGCAGTGACGGGATGCTTTAATGCCGCGACAATCGGAATGAATGGTAAATTAAATAGCGCTAATGGACATCTGCAATCAACCCCAGATAAGATCAAAATCTTACATGAGATTGGCCACATATACGTTACTACTCCGGAGGAATAAATTGGAATTCCTCGATAAGTACATCGCCCATAAGTGGTAAACTTTCCTTACATCCTTTCGGTACTCCCTTCAGAAATAGATATGGCTGTATTGCTTCTGGAGTCGAACCACAAAGAGCTACCTTCCTACCTTTCTAAACTTTTTTTCTACCTTTAAATATATACAAAAGGCGATATACATAACATAATATATTCCACGTGTACATGTATTTGACAGGTGGACCGCATCTTGATATGGTACTACATCTTATAAAGTGTACAACTCACGTCCGCCTCCCGCTGTATGTTGTGGCAGAGCGCGTGCTGCCAGCAGAGGCACAGCTCGCACTGCACCATGAGCCCGTCCTCCTCGCGGAAGCCGCAGTGGCAGTTGATGATCTCCTCGCGTTTCATGCGCTCCAGCTTTATCCGTTCGCCCGCTGGAAACGACGTAAATCTGTTAGTGAATGATCCGATTGAATGATTGGTTACGCTGAACGATTGAAAGAGGTTGATTGCTCGATTAAATTACTCATGGGTTTATTAATAAAGACATCGTGATTTATCAGAATTTACTGTATTTCCATCACCACGGTTACATTAGAAATTAGAAGAATTACACAAACATCTCAGAGCCAAAATAATTTTTAAGATGCTGTGATATTGACGAAAATTAAACTTAGATTTTGTTGTATCTTACACACGCAGAAAAGGGAATAAATAAACAACGAGAAACAGAATAGCAATCTACATGAATCATTCAGATATCTGGCTAGGCGGGGATCGAACCCAGAACGCTCTGCGTGTCAGTCTATTACGATGAGCGCAGCGCCACGCGTGTCTTCGTCGTATGTCCTATTTACCTTGGTATCTAACGTTAATGTTTAGTCCGTTATGTAGGAAATATTCCGCTGAGCCATCAGTGCTGCGTAAGTACTTCTACACATTATAGTATAATATAAACAAACATACTCACTCTCTGTGTACATATACATATTGGAATCTTCATTGGACTCCGAAGATATTGGTAAATTTTGGACGACACTCTTCACTTCGGTGGTCTTCGAATCGGGTGTCCCGGAGCCCGGGAAACTTGACCTGGTCTCCACATCTGAATTCATGTCGAGGGTATCTTCATCTTCACTGATTGGTGCTTTTGATATCGTTGCAAACACCTTCCGTTTCTTGCGTATGTCATCAGTCGGCTTCGTCACTGTATGAGTGGATATCGCAGTCTCAAAGTCCAATACTTCCACTGAGGGTGAGTTAGAAGTGCCCGGGTCTTGGCAACTATCAAATGTGAATTGTGGAATTTCCTCCATCACAAATTCAGGCGGTGGCTCCACTGGGTCTGGCCTCCTAACGGGCAACAAGACCTTTGGTCTCTTGACTGGTTTGTTCATTTGCATCTGACGCATCATCGGTGAATCTAAGGATCTGGGTATCTTCTCTGGTCTAGGGAGTATCAAGCTCGTGTCAGCTTTAGGCTCGATAGGTATGTCTCTCATTTCTAGTTTGGGTTCGTCCAAGCGTCTTAAAGGCTTGGGTAGTTTAACTTTGATGATCTTATTGTCAGGTTCATGTCGTGGCTTAGTCTCGGTTTCTGTAGGCACTGTTCTGGCGTACGCCAAATCGAGTACCTTAGGAGTGGCACCCAGCATTTTGCACATATCCCGGTGGTAATGCTTGATGTGCATTTGCAGGAGCGTATTATTCCTGAAGTTTTTGAAGCAGCCTTCAGCTGGACATCTTAAGAGATTGTCAATAACCTGGACTTTAAATGATCCAACATATACTGCAATGAAATGGTAAAAAACAATATACTCAATATGTTCAATGAACTTCCTTTCACATAACCGTTTAGTTCTGTTAATCCTTCTTTGCATATAAAACACGTTAAAATAGATTCAGGCAAAAATAATAGAAAATACATAATATATAGATTTTGTGCTTTGATATACAGTAAATTAAAATGAACTCACAAAATGCTAATTGTTAGATAACACAGATTGTTTTAAAATTACTACTGCCCTTTCCAATGAAAATTACATTAAAAATGCCCACATACCATATCCATCTTCCAGTGTTGAGTTATCATATGATAGATTGGCAGTAGAGTCCGTCAATGATTTATCACTTGTTCCATGAATGGACCTATATCGGTTCATTTTGTACTGAAAACAAAAGTTTGAAATGCTTTAAACAAAATGTTATTACATTCTCACTAAAAAATAACTAAAACATTACGTACAATACAACAATTCCCTTAACCATATTACCCTTTCCGTTACGCACATTTAAACCTGATTGTTGGCGTGGCGATGCTTGCATTTATTTATTTTAGCGCCATCTGTCACAAATTGTCGAAACTATCGAGTATCGAACAAAACTAAGTAAGCTGTGGTGTTAGTTCGACTTAGTGCGAAATACTGTTCGTAGATGGCGTTATTTTCGTTATACTATATATTTAATTCCTATCGCAATCTTGTCTTTTATGCATATTACTTACACCAAAACGATGTTTCACATCTGCCGTCCCGTGATTTAGTTTAATGTGCCTTTTATTTACGACACATATAATATGTTTTTTTAATCAAAATAATATTTTTCCGGTTCAATTTTCACTTCTCCACAAACATCCTAAGAAGTGGCATACCGAGCAATATAATTTGTTAAAATACGTATTAAGAAATTAATAAGTGGTCTGTCTGTACTTATAGTATGTATCCGAAGAAAAAAGGAAATTCTTACCCTGCCCTCCACATTCAGTTTACGCTTCTTCGCCCTTCTCTCCTTCGCACTGTCCTTGAGCCTCAGCTTCTTTCTCTTATGCGGCAATGGGTTGCTGAGCAAGGTACGGGTGGGGTCTTCAGCCACCCAGCCCATCCGCCGGGACAGCTTTAAGTGTACCGCGAAGTCCAGTAACGCATGCTCGTAGGGCTTCATAGCTGGATCCTGGTTAGTCTCGAGGAAGTGACGCATTTCTGTCTTCGTGTGGTATCGCTTTTTGTCGGGGCTTGAAGGAGTAAGGTTGAAATTTAGCAATATTTGTGTGTGGCGTGGTTTGGTTGTGGTGTCTTTTAACCGACATCCCAAGATAAAAAGCTTATCTATTTCTTATGTGTTTATATATTTTTATTTTCTAGGAATCTATATACGACTGTCGTTTGAAAAACAACCAGTATCATCTCTATATTTAAGAGTTAGATTTCCAGCGTGCAAGCTCCAACGAAAACGGTTTCACAATTTAAAAATAGCTCAAAGTATGACCGAAAACAATAAAAACATTTATTTTTAATCAAATAGGTTTTTACGAAATCTTCGCTACCAAAAGAAGCCAAAACATTTTATTAGCTAAGCAGATGTTAACAAGGTAAGATTAAATGATTGATCAATGTAGCTGACCTCACGAGAACAACATCCCACTTGCCCGCCGAGTGTCCCAAACTCCTACGGACCATAAGTTTCTTCCACCCTTCTGGTAATCTTTTATCGTGCACCTGAAATTTATAACTTATAAACATGGGCATATATAAGAGGGGTTTTGGGGTAATTCGTTAGTCATTACGCAAAATCTACTTAATTTTATTTTGATCTTTTTTATGTTTACTCCTTAGACACTTGGTCTCTATGTAGAAAAGAAATTATCGCGAAATCTTCAATTATTAAATAATATTTGGTTGACCTCCTTCATGCTATCTTGATTAAAAATAACGTCTCAAGCTTAAAGTTAAGTTTCCCTGGTTTCCAAAGCCATCTGTGTCAATAAATAGTATACTTTGCACTATAATCTGCATATTGAAGATGTATTATTTTATAATATCATAGTATTAATTTTATAGTAAACACATGCGCACCAAACTGAGTTTGTATTAAATAATAACCAAAATGACCAATTCTTGACAAATATATTTAGAAGAGATGATTATTCGTCTTTTAATCTTTAAATCTCAAGACATTTTAATATTTATCGAACAAAGTAATTAACACTTAAAACGAAATAAATTACCTGTACAATTTTCCGCGGCAAAGCAATTTTGTTGTTAACGACATCGAGTCTACACTCCGAATCTACTTCAACAATAGTACCCACTGGTTCCCCATTCACCCATTTACAACACCACTCGTCGGTCGGGAGGGCACTCTCTGGCATCTCCTGCTTAAAGTTCAAGTGCTCCAAGGCTTCCGCCCTCAGTTTCTTCATCTTCATCTCATCAATCTCCATTCTCATTTGCTCCAACTTCGTGTTCAACTTGCCGATCTCCTCCGCCCGTTCCTGCTTCAACAGCTTCAATTTCTTTTTCAACTTCAAGCACTTTCGTGACTCTTTCGTTGAAATTTTTACTTTTACATCCGACTCACTCTTCTCCTCTTTTACTTCGCTTTGCTTTTCAATCTCTTCTTTAATTTCTGCGTTGAGATCTCTATTCAAACCGTCCTCTAGTTTGGTAATGGCCTCCTTGATACGATCGATTACTTCCTCGTGTTTAACGTCATCGGGCATTTCGAAGTTTTGAAGCTTAGTCTCCTCCTCTTGAATCTGTCATTTTATTTATAAATAAATTAGAAAATTTACTTATTTTGTTTCTAGCAATTCATCAAAACTAATTAAAAGTATAAATGTATACCAAAAGCATCTTATAATAAATAATTCAATGAATAAGATGTACCAATACTATGACAGCTTTTCGTACTTAATCTAGAATACTACATAAATGTATTATATTTAGCAATACATTGCAGTAGTCGCCACTTGTAAATAAGCCAGTTCCGTTCGCATTCCTAAACCAACTGGCTAATTTACATTAGGTCAAACCGACCTGAATTTTTAGCATAGCCGTTGAAACATAATAAGAATAGCTAAAGTACTCGTGCTTCATTGCGGGTCACAAAAATAGTGGCCATCTTTAAATAGTGCAAAATATCGAATTCAAAAATAGCCTATTAGTTGACCGGGTAAATAAAAAAAACGCTTTCTATACTCATAGCCACACAGTAGGATTTTCTCCTGTGCCGTGGGTGACATGGACACACACAGACGAATATACAAACACCCAGACCCAGAACAGAAATCTAATCTCATCATTCACATTTCTATCTGGCCGGGCATCGAACCCGGGCTCAGTTGCATGACAGACCGGTATGATAACCGCACCGCCACGCGGGTCGTCGCACGTAAATATTACATGTAAATCGGACTAGTGGTTTTAACGTGATTGAATAACAACCAGACACACACCAACTCATTTTTATATATCAGTATAGATACTAAGAAGCTTTTGAACCCAAATTCTTTTTTGGATTATAAATGTAAATTATAACTTAATCACTTACCGGATCAGAGCTATTCTTTGCATCCAGATCATCTGATAACTTTGCGTCTGGATCTACTGGCACTGTAACGTCGCCATCATCAAAATCGATTTCACCATCAGACATTTTCGCACTCTGAGTATCTTCATCTGTTAGTATTATGTCTTTTTCTTTCTCGTGTTCATTTTTATTCTCATCATTTGCCAATGAATCTCGACTATCACGTATCTCTTCTTGTTCATCAGTTTTAGTATCAGAAGGTTGAGTGTCTTCATCATGTTTCTGAGAATCAACATTTTCATCTTGTTCCATATCATTTTTCTTTTCCTTGATATCCTCTTCATTTTTTATTTCAATCTTATCTTCAAGAGTCTCTTCTTTTATCGCAATTGGTTCCGCTTCTTTATTAGTAACCGTGCCAATTATTGAAGCTATTGCATCTAAAATTTAAAATATATAATAAATACATTATTAAATAACATTATGTTGTAATGAAATTATAAAGTTATATTAAAAACTACACGTTACATGAACATGTAATAATTACTTTCATATGAACTTAAATACCTATCGGACTTGCTTGATGGCAAATTAGGTTGGCATCTAAGTTGAATTGAAAAGATAAATATAAAGTTGTTCTTTGGATTACAAGTAAAAGTTAACTCTTGTCTTAGCTTAGTTCTGGTCGCAAAATAACAATCTAGAAATAGAAGCATAAATTATATGCTTTTATAAATCACACCATGGTGGTGTTTCAGCATCAAAATTCTGAAAAGTTCCATAAAAGCAGAAATCAAACAATTCTCACCAGGAATTTCTTTTTTCTCAATCTTGATGTCCGACTTCAGTTCCATCTTCACTTTGCTCTTTTCAATCCTAGGCTTCTTCACTTTTGTAACCTTGGGCTTATCTTTAACCGTTGCTTCCTTTCGTCGTTGCTTCTGACCAATGTTGAATATTTCCTTTATATTCAGCTTGCGTTTAAGCTCGCGTCGTTCGCTCTTAGAGCCCAAGTAGTCTCTTGTTGGATCAAATAGGTGTGTATGGAAGGGCACAGGACTTGTGGCCAAGGTGCTTGGACCTATATCAACAGTAGGCGAGGGAGTGGAACTGGTGCGGGGTGAAGAAGTACCATCAGTTTTAGATAAACCTTTCAACTTAGATAACCTGGACGCGCTGCACTTCCAATGGAACCCATCATCGAATATGATTTCGTAACTACCTGTAATTTGAAAATATATGTTGAATAAGCCTACAGCCTCTTGCTATTTAAGAGACATCGAGAGATTTGATATTGAGAATGATCCAAAGTGAAAGAATAACAAGGGTAACGAGAATACCAAAAAGGAAATTGTAGGTGACAAAAAATCAAATTTCATATGTACTTTTTTCAATCAATGCAACAGTTGTGAAATAAACAAAAAAACTGATGATTTCAAATTCTAATTTTTGTGCAATAACTTGTCATGATGCATGTTTGTGAGACCTAAAATTAATTTGCCTATTTATCATTTTGTAGGGATGAAGCCATGGCCAACCAGTAAAATAAATAAAAACATTGTATACAGTGGTTTAGAGTGGTCTTACGCCGCCCGGGGCGGAAGTTGAACTCGCCACACATTATACAAATTTTGACGACCAAAAAAAAAACAACGACAATATCTAACTTGACGACCAAA
>DWNE01006191.1:0-13283 GCA_018249875.1 Cecropterus toxeus | reverse complement strand
TAGCGTGAAGCAGTTCTTGCGTTTCGGTGGAAGGGTGTGGTTGCCGACTCACTTTCATATGAGGCGACCATCTCAGTTCTCGGGAGTGGCAACACATCTGTGGTCGACTTCATATAGAACCCCAGTTCTATATGAAGTTACTTACAAATGTCCACGGGCGGCAGTAACCACTTACCATCAGATCGGCTGCTTGCTCGTTTGCTACTTCATATTAATAATATTATATTTTTAAGTATTAAGAATACAATCATTCTTGTGTAATGTGACGGAAGTATTAAAGCTCATACGCTAAATCTCATTTCGCATGAATAAAAAGTGGTATTTATTCAAGAATTAAGGACACGCTACGGGTTACAATAGACAGGAAGTTGATAGTATCATTGTGATAATCAAGCGTGATATATTCGGTTTATCCGTTCACTTTAAGCCTTTTATATTTCGGAACCAAAATTTTCAGATTCATTTATGCAAAGTGGCTCGAAGAATTATGTTGTATAGTTGATTGGCTGTAATTACTGTTATATTCATAGCTATTTATTTCAAAATATTCCATTGGCAACCCTTGTGGACACCATACCGATCCAATGTAGGATGTTCCAGGTTCGATCCCCGGTCAAATAAATCTGTAAAGAATGAATTTAGATTTCTATTCTGACTCTGGCTATCTGAGTCTGTATTTTCGTCTGCGTATGGGTGCTTGGCACTCACACAGGAGAAAATGTAAACGTGAGGCTATGCAGTGCAGAAAACGTTAAATGTTATAGAAAAAAAACGACTGTATGTTCCCGTGTTCGCCTCACTGTTGGAGAGAGATCTCTAGTAACAATATCGGTGGAAAGATGGGATATGCACTTTCATACGTATCTTTGAATAAAAATGCTCTCTAAATCGCTTCTTTTGTTACTAAAATTATTATGTAAAGTCAAACACACGAAACAATTAAAAACTCACGTTAATATTTACTATACATAAGTAGTTTGACATACTTAATGATTCTTAATTTCATACAACATAAAAAATGTATTGCTGCGTAATGTTTACTGTGTGTTTTTCAGTATGCATCCCCAGACGTTATTAAAGTTCTCGTCGGTAACAAATGCGACGTGCACGAGAACCACCGAGCTGTTCCAAAGGAGAGAGGACAAAAGGTAATACTAATTATAGTTCAAGTTCAATACTAGCTATCGTTCAAGAAAGTACTTATTTTTAATAGGACTAGGCTTTAAATTTGTAAAACATTACGACTAACTAAGTATTGTCAAAGTAAAACGAGTTTCGTCGGCGTCACAGTTTTGCGTATAGCTAAGGACAATTATGATTTTACCTGAAGCAGTATATGGGAGCTTCTTCACCGAAACGACACGACACAGCATAATTCTATGAAATTCAAACTAGACCGACATGACACCGATATGCCGTTGCCACCGACGACATTCCTGAATCAATGTCATTTATCATTGTTCATTTGTTTGTTATTTAATTCGTCTTGTACTTGGGTGACGTACGACTCTAGGAGCTATTTCTTCGAAACAAGAAATAGCTCCTAGTGTCGTTACTGTGCCGTGTCGTCTCGGTAAAGAAGCGCTTTACAAATGAGAAACTTGTTACGACTGGCAATATTTTCTAGGTAAAATATACTAATAACTTTGTAACTTTGCAAAATTCAGTTATTAGAAGGAATAAACATATTCATCTACATGTTTTTAAAAAGCATTGAATTAGTCAATGATATTATTACGGGCACTGCGTGCAAAAGTAATACCTACTTAGTTCTTAAAAAAATGCCATACCAAAAGTTTAACATAGGTACAGTCTGTTTACATTATCTCACTTTATCATGAATAAAATTGTGTAGTGTAGTCGAAGAAGCGAATCACCACCGCTACGCCAATTTCTAGCGTGAAGCAGTTCTTGCGATTTGGAGGAAGGGTGTGTTTGCCGGCTCACTTACATATGAGGCGACCATCCCAGTCCTCGGAAGTACGTAGTAACGCATCTGTGACCGACTTGAGATAGAATCTCTGTTCTGTAAGAAGTTGCTCACAGATGTCCATGGGTGGCAGTAACCACTTACCATCAGGTGGAATGCATGCTCGTTTGTTACTTTATTTAGTTTCGACATAAATTGTAAAATTGACAAAGACTGTATAATGTTTTATCAACGCATCTGCTAGGACAGAAACTAAAGACAACATCCATCACACTCGTTGAAGATGTAATAAACGTCAAGAGATGTATCTTTTTGTAGGAGGTCCATGGCATCATCATTATCCACTCTTGTATCAGCAATGTTAGAGTAATGACTGCACATAAGAAACATTCTTCGAATTCTACGTCGAATGAAAAATCGTACAACCGTGATATGGTGTCATGATCTTTGTATACTACCGTTATAAGAATGCAAAATATTTCCTTAGTTTTGTATTACGACAGTTTGTATGAAGTAGTAGTTACATTTTATGTAACATAATTTAAATTTTGATTAATATTTATTACCTACTAAAAACTATAAAACTATAGAGACACTTACAAATTAAATAAGGAACAATAAACACTATAAACCCAAAACTAATTGACTGTGTTGCCTCATGATAGTCCCAAGAAGGCTGGCTTAGTTTTACGTTGTTGAATCAAACCTATTCCTCAGTTATCTTATTTGAAATAAGTCGTTGTTCATTTCAGATTGCAGATGATTTTGATATGCCGTTTTTCGAAGTCTCTTGTAAGAGCAACATAAATATAGAAGAAGCTTTTGTTACACTAGCCAGGAAAATCAGAGAATACAGAGAGACCAAGGTACGTAAGTTATTTTAGTTTTTGAAAAAATAGATATGACATATTTTTAAAGAGCTCAAAGTTTTGCAAATCAAAGTATTGAAATATATAAAATTGTTATTTACAGGCCGATGCATTCGAATTGAAAGAAAGGGACAACGTGATCAAGCCTTCTGAATCCGAAACAGACGTGTCAAAGTGTAGTTGTTAGCCATTTCATTGTAATCTATTCACAATACATCAAAGCAAATTGCAACAGACAAGTTGGAAATGCGGTTCTGATTGAAATGCGTTAATTCAAGAGGGACTTCCAAGCATGAAACAAATAAATTCATATTTATTGTTCTATTGATTGACTCATATTATTTTGGAGAGCCCGTAATTTTCAATTTCTCCAATGATCGATGGTATCAAATTCGTAATTCGGATGATTTGGTACTCGAGCTATAACAAGAACTTAAAGACGTCGAAAAGGCCGTGGAATACTTGTTCGGTAACAAGTATAAGCTAACGTGAGCCGTTAGAATCAACGATATAAGATATTGATGAGCCAGATTTTTTCTATCTATCTAGACTATCGAGCTTGACAATTTTGAATATGAAAAGCTGTAAACGAAACAGCGATTTGAACTGAACGAAATGAATAACTTTTAGAATAGTGCAGGAGGGTAATGTAAAGTTGGAAAAATCCAAAATTACCTACGTAATGACCTACTTCGCATTTTGTGTACAAGAAAATTATGTCAATCATTTTTACATACTCTTATAAACCTATTATAGAAATACACCTCTTCCGAAAACCGTAACAAAAATAATTTATACACGTAACACTTATAAAAATGGAACAATGAAGGTAGATGTATGTTAGTTTCATTCTGACTAAAGATAGTCCTATTTGAAAAACTAAATGGAGAAGATAAAAAAGAATCAACGAAGAACAGTCTGTTGTAAATATGCTTTGACTTAATTATTCTACATCTGAGGCAGAAAAAGTTTGGACCAAAAGTAAGATTTTAGGAAAATGTTGGGTGTAAAAATGCATGCAAAAATGTTGTACAAGATTATTCTAAAGATTGTTATTAATTCTGCACCTCAGGTGTAGATGATTAATGAGTAACTTGAGGATTATTAACTAAGAGTAGATTCGAGTACAGCTAGGCTGGCAAAGCAAGGAATCACATGAACATATTCTGACTCTGCTACGCATATTAAGTTAATTTGTTCGATAAGTACCTTTTACTAAGAGATATAGAAGAGGCAGCCACTAAAAGTTGGGTAGTGGTTGAAATTGGGTTTGTCATTGAGGGGACGCGATGTTCGAATGTCAGGCATACATCAGTAATTTCGAAGTTATATGCGTTTTAAAATTAATTATCAGTTGCTTTAATGATTATGGGAAAGATCGTAGGAAAAATACACGCCTGAGGAGTATTTTAAAAACCACTCAAAATTTTGTTAAGTCTAGCAATTCACACAAGACCAGCGCAGTTGTTTGTGGCCTAAAACCCTTACTCTGAGAGGAGATCCATGCCTAAAAGAAGGACCGTAATGGGTTGACGACAAAGATAGTTACGTAGTTGTAAATGACGGTGTAGGTAGAATTTAAAGTTCCCAAGCCATCGAAATTGGTAAGGTACGTTTAAAGGTACCTTGAATTTAGAGTGACAGAATTGGGCCTACTTTAGGATAGTTGTTTCACGAAACATTTCGTGTTACATTACAAGTACCTACCTACATGAATTGGTACAATGGCTGTTTAGATTTTATAGTCACGTTGCCGATTTAAGTATTTACATAATTTTAAATCTTTTACTTGTTACAACTTAGGACCATTATTATTTACTAGTTATTTTCGTATAAATATTATAGTAACTAACCTCTTCACTTTATTGCTAAGTAAAAAATCCTTTCAAAGGTTATAGATTTTAGATAGATACAACTCTGGTTTGATGAAAAACTTGCTAAAGTACATGATTCGCTAAAGGACTTCGAAATAGTCGCCATCTTTGAATAGTGCAAAATATAGCCTATAGGTTGACTAAGTAAATGAGCTACATACATGCAAAATTTCATGAAAATCGAACCATTAGTTCCTGCGTGATTGAGTAACACACACGCACCATCTCGTATTAGTATAGATAACAAAGGTCTGCATACACAGTGTCATAACTAAGTAAACAAAACATATGATTTTCTTTCAAATAAACACGAGAAAAATGAGTGGTTTATCATGTTTAGGTAATTCCTTGCTTCGAAATCCTAGGCTTAGAGACTGTATAGTGCACGCTTTGCATTTATCTGTGTCTTGTAGCGTGCGTGTGACACCTGTCGACTGTCGCAATATGCACTAGGGATGTGACTTGGCTGGGCAATAATCGATTTTTATATAAAACGATTTAATTTTTTAATCAAACAATCGATTTTCGATTAATCGATGATTTTTTTATAAAATAATCGATTTTTTATTGTTTTTATTATAAAATTAACCCCCGTTGGCGTTGCAAGTAATTTTATTATGTTTATGTTTAAATTTTGAAAATACGTAAAACTACGACATAAATAATCTTTTTAGTAATTTAAATCTACGGCAAAAAAATCGAAAGTATAGTGTAAAATTAAAAATCGATTCATATAAAATCGATTATTTATGGTCAACAAATCAATATATAAAAATGGATTGTTCTAAAAAAATAATCGATTATTTTTTTACATCCCTAATATGCACTGCAGTCTGTTAGTGCGTAACGCAAAAGGTATTCTGTTTGGCCCCGCAGTGGTGACAGTACCTTTCGCAATACAGATAGTGTCGGGGAAAGATCTATAGCACTGTTGTGCCAAGTCATTGTCACGAGGAAAAAACGTTTTTTTGTCAAGTACGCCGAATTTGGTATTCATTTGGCCTGTTGGTGGGAGCGAGTTTTGCACCAACTGACGAATCCTACAGCGTTGTAACCTAAGAGGCGATGGAACGGGGTCATTTTAGTGGTCATAGGAAGCCCTTCAGACCCTGTCCCTCATAAACGAGAAAAGACAAACAACATTTTGTTTATAATTATTATTTTAAGCTGATATTTGATAACTGTTTGCCGTGACCACGATCCATGTAATTGGGTCGAAATATCGGCAAAAAGAAATTCAAAATCGCATATCGTGAGTACCCATTACATATTAAAATGAACATTTTGTTTATATTGTCGACAAATATCTCGAGTCTACTTTTTCCGGATACCCCTTTACACTTAGAATATGGCGACAATTTCTGAAAATAGCCGACCTTTTTTCAGTTAACCGCTGCTTTTGACCTCACATCTTAACTAAGCTCTGTAGCTCTAAAGCTCTGAAGCTACAAATGGGCACGTTACTCCAATACCGTGGAAGATACGAGTTAGTGGCTTACTTTTGTAGGAAATTTTCATAAAGCCCATAAGGTCCTAGGTCCTTAGACCTGGTGTTCTTGTAAATAACGCAAGCGACAGATCTTAACGACTGGCTAACTTAAATAACCATCCGAAGAACGGAAGAACGCGTGAATTGAAATGCATAGGAGCCAAATGAATATAAAATTCATTGACAAACAATAATATCAACTACAGGGGATGATTGGTATTTTAGAATATTTGAAACTCCTTCAGTAGGAAAATAAGTAGGTATAATAATTATTTACCTACTTATTTAAATTTAAGAGAAAAACAATAGCAATCTGTAGAAAATATTAGTTCAAAAAAATGATGAGAACTACTTATTATTAGTTTAATATAGGTAAATGTGTTATTCTCTCTATAAAATGGCACCTTCAAAATGAATATTACACAGTGTTATTAATTTTATAAACGAAGACCAAGCCAATAGGTATTACATAATTTCTCATTATTTTGAATTATTGGTAAAACTGATTTAAATGGTGCAACATAAAAATATTATGAAATACCCACATTAAATCCCGTTGTACGAATAACGCCTGTTAAAATTCATACACGATTTTTAATTATTTATAAGAAAATGTTATGTTATTTCTTCGCTATAATAAATAATTACTGATGAAGTGGGGATATCATACTTATATATAGATATAATACCCTATATTGAAGCGTAATTTTGACTTTTCGTATAGCCCAATTTTTTGAAAGTTAAAATTACGTTTTTAAGACAAAATGTACACCGTGTATGAATTTAATTATATTCACCTATTATTTTTAAACTTACAAGTATCTATATAAATATGTAATATTTCATTGCTATAACGTAGAACGATTTAATTGCTTTAAACATTTTGCAAGGCGTTATGTAAAGTAGATGAACGGAATTTTAGTTTTTAAACGTGATTATTTAAAGACAAAACTATTTTGAATTTAACACTTTCAATGCCACTATGATTTTCACGAATGCTTCTCCGATTCTGACGTATTTTTTTACAAAGTACTTTGAACACGCCTGGCGTGTTGCTGGCTGGTTAAAACTTATAAGGACACGCAGAGCGTGTAGGTAGCACTGAACATGTTAAGTTAAAGAAAAGAAAAAAAAATCAGCGGTAGAACAACAACACTACCGCAAAATTGGCACCGTTGTTTTAGTTTAATTTTATGGCGGACGTGTATAATTTATAATGCCGTTCCGAGTTAGTTCTTATCAAAGGACGCATTTGTGATCAACTGTTAATACTCTAGTTTACTAGGACTTGGTTGCAGTTTATCATTATCACTGTGATCACATCATTGACTGCAAATCGATTTCCTACTTTGTTAACTTTAAAGTCAGTAGGGGTAATATCGGGACACATGGGAAAACCGTATAAGTCAGGACGCCCAGGATTAGGTACAGAAGAACACGCGAGACACTGAACGGGTCGCGTACAAGCAAGTTCATTTCGCTCTCATTTTAAAAGTGATCCTTAGTAAATCACAATATTCGGTCTGAGAGAATAACATTGTATCATTTTAACATTTTGAAATGAATAATAATGAATTCAAATATTCGAATAAGTATTTTAATGTCGGTTTATGATAGTCACAAAATATTGCAATAATTAAAAAGATTTGCAGTAAAAACAAGATTGGTACCTGACCGTACAAGATAATTTGGCCTAATTTATAAATTGATTGTGTATGATACACATTGATTAATATTCCATGAACATGCAAATTTAATGAAATTCACCTGCAATTGCAATCATACGGTTTTACCCTAGCGTCGATATTACGCCAAATACCTTTGAAGCATAAAAAATAAACCCCTGAGTTATAGTGGGAGCTGAATTTGTTAAAAAAATGAGCTTCTTTGTGTCGGCTTACGAAACATGTATTTAGCCTACGCATCAATGCAATTTGCTCACTAAATTATAATGTAATGTTAGATCAATACAAGCACATTTTACGAATTTAATTATTTAATACAGATTACTTAAAGTAGTAACTACATTCATTTGTTACAAGAAATATGTTCGAAGAAGCAATAATGTGATTTCATTGGAGATTATATTTATTATGGTTAATCATTGCATATTTAAAAGTGTGTATAAATATTTCATCTTCATTACTATGTCTTTACTGTTTGCGTTAAATGCCTTCCCAATACCAGGCAAGTATGAAAGTAGGGGCTGAGATTGTTAATATTCATAGTAAATTAGTTGATATAGCTAATATGTGATATGCACATGTCTTGAGTGTACCCAACCAAGAGTTATATACTTTTTACAAGACAGTTTAATGTTAAATCACGGTCAGTAGAAAACACAAGACTCAACAGACTCATTAGTGAAACATAAGGTTGTTCTCCAATAACTGCTCACGAATGAAGGTTAACTTAGTTTGTGTGGTCTAGCTTTTTTAACATGTACTTCAAGTGAGACATCAAAAAGGATATTGTAATTTTTGTGCATTAGTAAATTAATTGGCACATTATATTGAATATTTGCCAAGTCGTTCAAAGCCAAACTTAAACGCTTTTTACATACATATCCGGGTATACAGAGAAAGTACTTTACAGTCCTATACCAGACTCCTTAAGCCGATTCCAAAAATGTGAGAAGTCTTAAGTTCCTGATTGAATGTATACCAGTCTTAGTACCTATTCATATCTACCACAGTCGTACATCACTTCGCAGCAATTAAAATTGAACAATAGAACTACGCATTTTTATAGAAATTTGCGCCTACCCACGCAATTATTTATGGTGTAGCTATGATATGAAGGGGTACTAAGTATTACACTGCCATGTATTTTTTATTTGTTATGTAGAAGTAGCAAACGAACATGCAGTCCATCTGATGCGAAATGGCAATTACCACCCATGGACGGCAAGCAAGCCCATATAACTGTCTTGCCTGAGGATGATCTGTCTTACCTATGGTTTGTCACAGCCATGTCCGCAGGAGTAGCATAGCCACGGTCATGCATTGCTATTCCTAAGGACAAAGTTAGAACGCATCGAATAAGTATGTATCCCTTACCACACCCTTCAGATTAGGACAGAGCCGCGCTTGGTACCTCTATTACCACTAAGAGTTGAAGAAGGGTGAGTCGTATTATTAAATAGGGAATTAATAAAACGACATAGCTGTTAGTGCTAAGATATATATAGATGCCTTGTAACTTTACAAGTAAATGAAATTTGTAGACTTACAATTGAGTCATATTATATTAACAACAATTTTATCAATTAGTAGTAGGTATACATTTCATAATACTTATACAATGAATATTCCATCAAATTAGATGTTGCAATTAGGAGTAGAAAACAGACTGTATATTCTTAATATATTGAAAATATATTCCTCCAATGAATCACATTTTTGCAAAATAACATCATTTCAATTTGAAATTTGTTCTCTATGAATAAAATTTTCATATAAAAAGTGTTTTATTTATCACATTTGTCACAAAAATTAGATATAGACAATATACTTCATAATACATTAAATAAACTTTCTTGAATACTTTTAAACGCATTGTTTACATAAAAAAGGCAAATAATTCATGTTGTTTAAAAAAAAAATCATGTAAAACATTATATTAATTTTAAATGCGATAGCATAAAAACAACATTTACTTCTTTAATTTAAAATTAGAATCTATTTTCACTTCATTCGAATAACAGAAATAATGTATTGCAGTAAGCGTGATACATAAGCGTTATAAACATAATACAATTAAGTAATTGTTACGCCAGGAATAAAAAATTCCATACCATCATTAGAAAAAATAGATAGATAAAAATTGCGTTACTAAAAAGTGCTCCTATGTGGCTGGCTACCTGAACCTTTTGTTTACCATAAAAACCATAGTTACAACATTTTTCTCAACCTTTTACATATCATATTTTCAACATTTTTCTAAACCTTTTCCTTGGATTTATACTTGAAGGTTCATTTTTTATTTCCTGCTTAATCGCTTCTTGTTTTATCACATTTTGATTGTCAGGTACTTGTGACTCTGGTTCATTTTTAATGACTTGTTGTGAATCTGGTTCCACCTTTACCTTGGGAGTAATTACTTCTTGTTTGCTGAAATACAATAAATATTTATCATTACATGAAAAGTAATTTTAGGTTATAAGACACAAAAGCATACTATAATAATTGCTTTCACAAATATCTGACAGGTGACAATAAACACCTATAACCCACCACAATCAGACAAAATTGTAGACATAGATGTCATAGATCAGGACTCCCCAGAAGTCAATTTCGTCCACTCTAGGAGCCGACAGCCAGGTAACCACATTTTATTAAATTGGTAAGTATTTTGCATCAAGAGAGTGATACATAGATAGGATATTAATAGTAATTTGACTATGAGAGTCTAAAGTATCAGTTCATTTTAGAAAAGAGGTCATTTGTTCAAAATAAATCACCCAAATCTCTGCATAAATGAACTTAGTCATTCTAAGGTTAGGAGAATTAGGAGAAACATCATATTTATAATAAACTACATAGGGTGCCACTTTTATTTTTTATCCATCGGTGGTATTTTGACTGAAATTAAAATGATAACCCTAACACAATTTCTATAACAAATAAATAGACTGATTTAATTGGATGTAAATATTAGTGCCAAAATAACATTAGCAAATAAAAGTTAATCCATATGACAAATTCATACATACACAATTACTTTATCTTCGGTCTCTTCAAGAACCCTTTGTAACAAGCAGTCTGGCACATCTAATGAACCAAAAACGGTAGAGTACATCGGATGTCTACCTATGTGTTCTTCATCACTGAATATTGCTGTTTTTAAATACACTGTAAAGAAAAACAAATATATATGAAACATATTTTTATGTGAGAAAAAAATAAACTGGTTATCCAATCAATTTCAACAATTATACCTTTACAACTATTTCTATAATATATATAAAGATGTTTTTAAAACGCCTGTCCATAAACAATATTAAAATCCACTAAACAATTCTTTTAATAGTTGCACCATAAACAAAAAAATCATGCATTGCATGTTTTAACAAAGTTGATGTTTTGTTGTCGCCAATGACTTTCCTACAGTTGGGTTTTCTACTCTCACAATAATATGAGAGAGGTGTATAGACTTGTTCAGTACTCTCTGGCTTATAGGATTCCTTGTGTTTTACTTCTCTATTCTAGCAACTGATAATTTTGAAAAATCTGTGGAGTGTGCCATATAAAAAACTCAGATCTCCCAATTATTCCAACATTTAAGTTTTAATAAATTACTATCTGAATTTTTTGGCAATACATACAAAATGATACATACATTCATGATGAACACCTAGAAGATAAGTTGCAGGGACCATTAGAGATCTGATATCACATTTGGTCAGTATGCTTACATAGGGTAACATATAGGTAAACTGGGAACTGGGTACATACTTAGGTACATTGCAGGACAATTTACAGGCCTACATCAAAAAAATTCCATAACAGTTATCTACTTCTTGAATATTTTAATAATAAATTTGAGAAAACAAACAGTATCTTACTTGCAAGTCTCACATCAGTTTCGCTTTTATATTCTTCTATTTCATTGTCTTTCTTCATCAATGAAAAACGCAGCTCATTCTCACTGACTTTTAAATCATGTACAGTTTTCAAAAGTTGAAGAGTAATTTCTTGATAAAACTGAAATTAAAAGGGTTTTATTTTAGTATTTATGCAATCAACAAATTATGAGAAATTTATTAAAATCGTCAATTTATTAATCTGCAACCACCTGGCACTTTAAGTATAAATAATCAACCAAAGAAGATTATCTTTGCGTAGTATTCAAAGACATATGCAATTCAGCTCAAAAAAATAAATTGCATTACACGCTGTTCTAATGCACTACAAATACAGCTAGATAATACATTTTGGGGAATATCTATATGTAATCTTTATTTTTAAAAAAAGGTAATTCACATCCATGCTGTCCACCTCTCTTAAAATTGATGTAGTAAATAAACTGACAGAATTAGGGATCACCTGAAGATAATCACACATACAGTGCCACTCCTAGAGGCTAGGATATTAATCTATTTTTTTTTTATAGAATGAAGTAGCAAACGAGCAAGCAGCCCACATGGTTACTGCCACCCATGGACATTTATAATCAACGTCATATAGAACAGGGGTTCTATATGAAGACGACCACAGATGCATTGCTACTCCCGAAGACTGAGATGGTAACCTCATATAAAAGAGAACCAGCATACACACCACCGAATTGCAAGAACTGCTTCACGCTAGAAATAGGTGCGATGGTGGTACTTCCCCAAGCGAACTACATCGGTTCTACAACCTTGTGAAGTAATTTTAAATAGGCTCAAAAGCATATCTTTCTACCATCTTACTAATCTTCGACCCACGTGGTGGTCTTCATAGCCGTCTTACATGCAGTTCGATCTCTCCAGGTTTGATCCCTCGTCAGACAGACATCTGAATGATGAATTTAGATTTCTGTTCTGAGTTCTGTTCTGGGTGTATGTGTATTTGTCTTTGTGCGTGTTAATGACAGCCACGACACAGGAGAAAATCCTACTGTGGGGCTATGAGTGTAGAAAGCGTTTCAATTAGTACACTCTACAGTACCACTTTACACTTCAAAAGGTGGTTGAACTTTGTGTGGTTCGACTCTGGAAGCACAACCTCTGCACCTATTTCTAACAGCAGTTTCATGCATTACTATGTTTTGATGTGAAGGGTGTGGTAAGGGACATATACTTATTTGAGGCCGTTCCAATTTAGTCCTCAGAGGTAACAACAAACTAGAAACCTCAAGTAAGACTCCGATCTCACTTAGGGTTAATTACAGACGTCTATGGGCAACAGTGGCTACTTACCATCAGGTGGATGCTGTTTTGCTACTTCCGTATTCTAAAAAGTAGCTGTGCCCTACGGTTTAAACCGGTTTTACATACAAACATGAAAAATACCATGTTATTTTAAAGCCTATAGCCTTCCTACATAAATGACGACCCGTGTGGCCGAGCGGTTACCATACCGATCTAACGCGCAGTGGGTCCTGGGTTCGATTCCCGGCCAGACAGGCATCTGAAT
>DWNE01006190.1:0-13283 GCA_018249875.1 Cecropterus toxeus | reverse complement strand
GTTCGATTCCCGGCCAGACAGAAATATGAATGATGAGTTTAGATTTCTGTTCTGGGTCTGGGTGTCTGTGTATTCGTATTTGTGTGCATGGCACCCACGACACAGGAGAAAATCCTAGTGTGAGGCTATGAGTGTAGAAAGCGTGTTTGCGTGTGTTTCAATAACCGCTCCGCCTCGCGGGTCGTCTAGTATATTCGTATAATATAATGTTTCCAACGATGTTACCGTGTAGCAGCAGCCGGAGCCGGCGAACGGGTCCCCGGGGCGCGGCGCGGCGCAGTACGCGCACGCGCACGCGCACTCGCAGCCTGCGCGTACGCACCACCACGCTTACCCACAGGTACTACGCGTATTTAATACCATACATTAAACTGTTTACATACATTAAACAAATAAATTATTATTTTTATTTTTATTTTTGTTTAAAATATATGTCACAAATTTAAATGGGATAGGGTAGTACTGGCATGGACGTAGAACTTTATTAATGGGGAAGTCCAACAGCAAGTGTCTGCGAACCAAAAATTTCTCGCTCTACATTAAAGCTTAATTGCTATCAGAAGGTTATTTTTGCATCGCTTAACAAACGTTAAACGGGAGAATTCCTATGTTAAACATTTTTTTGAATCTCTACTAGAAGCATTTGTCCTTCCCTGCGTTCCCTTAGCAACAATTGCGAAATTTACCGGCTCACTTTATATGAGGCGACCATCTCAGTCCTCGGAAGTGGCAAGGTATCTGTGATCGACTTCAGATAGAACCCCTGTTCTATATGAAGTTGCTTACATATGTCCATAGGCGACAGTAACCACTTACCATCAAGTGGACTGCATGATATGTTGCTAGGTAAATCTAAAAAAAAAACACAAAAAAGAGCGACCTCATGCGGTTGAAATGTGTCATCCGATGTGTTGCACATTTTTATAATCGCTCGAGGAAGCAGCTGCCTCCCTTTGTCTCTTCACGACAGCCGTGCAACTAGGAATTAACCAATATAAAGCTGTTTTTATTTATTTCACTTTTTTTATAAGAATGAATATTTTTTTTTTAAGAATGAATATTTTTTATAAGAATGAAACGATCATGCAGTCCACATGATAATAAGTGGTTACCGCTGCCTATGGACATCTGTAAGCAACTTTGCATAGAACAGGGGTTCCATCTGGAGTCGACCACGGATGCGTTGCTATTCCGGAGGACTGAGATAGTCGCCTGATATATAAGTGAGCCGGCAACCACACCCTTCCACCTCGCGCGAGAACTTCTTCACGCTAGAAATAGGTGTGGCGATGGTACTTCTCCGGTCTAACTATCCAGAACCAATCTACCACCTGGCAACTTTGCGCTATCGAAATCTTCAGATAGAACTTCTGTTCTATATGAAGTTTCTTACATACGTCCGTGGGTGGCATTAACCACTTATCATAAGTTGGGCTGCTTTCTCGTTTGCTACCTCAATCTAAAAAAGACAACAAAAACGAGACAGCAAACGAAAACGAAGTCGCAAAGGGACTTGGGAAAGTCCCTTTGCGACTTCGTCTTCGTTTGAAATGTGTTACACATTTTTATCGCTTGAGGAAGCAGTTACCTCCCTTTGTCTCTTCACGACGGCCGTGCACTACGAATAACTAACATAAAGCTGTTTTTTATTTATTTAACATTACTTAGGCAAACTTAACAGAATTTATCTAATTCTTTTCCAGCTTCGCTATGTTATTGTATATTAAAGTAAATATATTTCCAGCAACAGATGTACGGCGGGCAGATGCAGCCGCTGTCGCCGCCGTACGCGGGCCCGCCGCCGCACCACCGCGCCATCAACCTGCCGCACAACCCGCATCTCATAGGTCAGTGGCGATAATAGATGGCGCTGCTCCTCAACCTGAATCGCGATATCGAAGTTTTTAAATATTTCAATTTTAATTTTTTGTTATATTTGATTTTAAATCCTTGAATTCTATCTAGTATTTACGTTTACGTTTAAAATGTAACTTAGAGTAAAAAATATTTTTTGTGGATGTCAAACGTTAGGTAGTTTAAATATTTAAAATATTTTAATAAAGCATTTTGTCTTTATTTTGTTTAAGATTTACTTAAGATGATTAAATGAACATCATATTTTAGTTTATATAAGTTATAAAAAGTTTATTAATGTTATACGTACTTAGAAAATATTTAAAATAAAATACATATAGAATTGACAAATCAGTAAAAATAAATACATACAAGTTAAAACACTGTTTTATAAATATAAAAAAAAAATCAATTAAATTAAAATGTAAATAAAATTTGATGTAAATACAACCGTATCAAAATTTAAGAACGTTTTAAAGAAATGACATAAACTTTTTAAAATTACTATATTACTTCCTACAGATTTAGCAGGCAGTCGAGAGCAGCGAGGGTCCGCTTTCGAGCTGTACAGAAAACCGCAACACATGCACAACATGAGGTAAACCTTTTCTCCATTGCGTCCGTCACTGCTCTTCTGAAACTCTTCAAAATGCAAAACAAACTCCAATAAATCAAATTCGTTTAAACATAATTTCCAATTCCAAATGCATGTTCTCAAGGTCATATTTCTCTGAGAATCTTTACGATCTTCCAGTACCTATATATAGTTCAGCCCCTGTACAATTTGCTCTAACATGCAAACACCAATCGCTTCACAGTCGACTAACATGTCTTGTCGGGCCACAGTATTAGTTTGGTATTGTATGTGGTATAAATTTATAAATACCTTATATATTATGTAACATATTTGTATCTGGGCGTAATCTGTCGATGTTTGAATAACATATTGTAAACGTATTTAGAGTTGTTTGCGTTCGATTACAATTGGCAGTGCGTGTATGCATTTTAGTGCAACTTGTTGATTTCAAACGAAGCATATTGAATTAAGTTGTCCGTCTCTTTCCCTCTTCATCCTCTCTTTCATTCCTATTACAATTCTCATATTTCTTATGTTCATCGTTATTATTACCTACATCTTCTTTGCCAGGATCAATTTTGTCCCCGTTAAATTCTACATTTTCATTAAATTATTCCACTTTTATCACTCTTTTGTGACATTTATTTCAATATGCTTTCACAGAATCACAAAATTCATCTCCTGAAAATTTATCATTATCAATTCGGGACATTTCAGAATTTTCAATATTATTTTTATTACGTAAAAACATAATTTGGTATAAAAAAAAAACAGAAAATATTGAATGATCTGAGATGTCCATGTATTCATCATTGAGTAACTAAGTGGGTGTTTGGTTGTGGGTTTCCGCAGCTCGTCGGACGCCATGAACTCCAGCGTGGAGCCCGACGAAACATTCTCGCCAAAAACCAAAAAGAAATTGTCCAAAAAACCATCGTTCATTAAAAACGCCGTCTTAGACTTGTTCCGATCGAAAACGAAAAACTCTCAAAAGGTATCTCGGCAAAAGTCACTTTGCGATAGTGACATGCAACAGAGATACGCGAATCAGATGCCGATGCTGAGACGGGAGAAATCTGACCTCAGTGACATGACCGTTCACATGAGGAACACTCAGATACGGAATCAAATGCTGCAACGCAGCAACTCATCGTCGTGCGAGAAACCGGTCCTGAAACCCATTCTCAAGCGACAGAGCTCGTTCTGTGATGACAGAAACGGCTCGATCTGTACAGTTAGAGATTACGAAGCCAAACCCGCTACTAGAAACTTAAGAAGACAGAATTCCATGTGTGAAATAGAAACTGAACCCAAAGTTACCCCGTTACTACGTAGACAGAATTCACTCATAGAGTATAATAGACGAGGCATATACGGCCAAACACCCAGCTTTAATATGATTACCAAAATAGACCCGATCTACCAAAGACAGCAGCAAACTAAACATGAACCATTTTACCCCACTCAACCACTTCCTGCAGAGCCAGTGTACCAAAGTAAAGAGCACTTAGTGTACGACCCCATTCCTAAACCGAGAAGAACATACGCTTCTTTGTACGATACCTCAAGTGAGAATCCTTATGCCACAAGATCAGAAATATCGAACCAAAGCTTTGAAAACCCTTACGGAAATCGAGAGACCGTAGCGATGCCTATTTTAGATCCTCCTTACGCAATCAGGGCTGAAGTTATGCGGGAAAATACGTACGCTTCCAGAAGTGAGGTTACAGAAAACCCGTACGTCTTAAAGCAAGATGTAGCTAAACAATCTGAATCACTGTATAGTGAATCCCCCTATTCTAGCAAAGAGCAGATGTTAAGACAAAGAATGACTCCAGAGAGTCCATATGCGACGAAAGAAGAAATGTTGCGTCAAAGATTTTCTGAGTCACCTTATAATACAAAAGAAGATATGCTGAAACAAAGAATGGAAAATTCCTTGACTTCGAAAGAACCCCTGTATGGCAAAAGAACGTACGAGCCTCCACAAGGCACATCTTGGTCCGACAGTACATACGCTGTAAGACCTGATAGAAGGTTGCAAACGCCGGTCAATTACCCTGGACGAGTCTCACCTATGAGTAAATGTATGAGCGAACCTCCATATTCTAGTAGAACTGAAATGATGGCGAGGATAGGTACTGATTCTTTATACAGCACCCGTTCCGAAGTTAAATCAAGTTGTTCTGACAACCAGTATGGAAGTCGCGCAGATATGGAAATAACGCAGCCAGTTAGACCGGCTTCAGCAGAATGTACGTACGTGTCGAAACAGGAGATACTCTCACAGAAAGCTGCTTTGTTAGCCAACAAAGATTCTGCGTATGGTGCTAAATTAGAAGAGAAGTTAGAAATAATAAGGCAGAGAAATCAAGCAAAGAAAGAAATGATCTATCAAACCAGGAAAGAGGCTAATGAAAGTGATTCTGCAAAAGTTAGGGAACCACTCTACGTTTCCAAACGAGAGCTGAAAGACAGTGTCATATATGAATCACATCAGGAGACTAAAGATCCATCATTATTACCTCTTGTCCAAGATAACAGTGCTAGGAGTAGTCCATACGAACTAAGTGATGCTAATCATTTATCTCGACGTGAGCCTGTGTACCAAACAAAGGCTGAAGCACAAGGAAGCACGGAATTCGAAAAATTCCAAGAGATCGACTTTTCTAAATTAAGGCTTACAGATCAATCAAAGATTGAAGCAGAAAAGGAAAAGTCTAAACGAACTCTAGAGAGTGCGGTTTTAAAGGGCGAACCTATGTACGCTCCGAGGTTACACGGTAAAGGCGACCACATATCTAACGTCTTAAAAGCCACTACTTCGCCAATGCCTTATGAATCTTCTACGTCGATGGAAACTCATTACGCTTCTGAATGTAGTATGAACTTTGAGAATAAACCACAAAGTACGCCGTACACATCACAAGATTTACAAGAGCGCGCTAAAACTAACAGAACTGTTACGTTTTGTGAAAAGATAGTAGAGAAAAGTCCAGAAAGCAGTCAAGACAATTCAGATAACATGTCAGGGAGCAGAAACGAGACCACAGTTATAAATAACGATACGACAGTAGTTCAAGTGCCTTCAGAAGCAAAAGAAGGCGAAAACAAAACTGAAGTTGAGCCTGAAAGTCCGCATACAACTTGGGGGATATTTGATAGTGAAGGAGGTGTCTTAGAAGACAGACAGTGGGGTGTATCCCTAATCATTCCACCAAAAGCCATAGCTCCAGGAATCAAGCAAAAAATCTACTTTACGGTGTCAGATCCGAGACTAAGCCAGCGCGTGGGGGGACCTCCGATCGATATGGACAACGGTAATGCTTTTGTAACGAAGCACGCGATGACCAGTAGCATTGTAGACTGCACTTACTAATTGGCAATTAACGTTTACGAATGGATTGGGATTACAAATTATAGGTACATGCAAACAATGGGAATTTTTGACACTCGAATGTTTGTTGTGATGTACATTATTTCTAGTGTTTTGGATTTTTATGGTATATTCTATGAATATACTTACTGCATGTTTTATGTATAGCATGATATTTGTTTTGTGTACTTATAGTGATGATGGTCTGTAGTATATGTTTGTATTCTTATGTAGAATTGGTTCTATTAGATAAACAGCTGTTGGTTTACTACGAACAATTTCATCAGATTTTATTGCATTAGACATTACTATAAAATCGTTTTCAGTCATTTCATCACATTTAGCACGATAAATATCACGATTATTCTCAAATTGTCCACGAACACCGAAATTCACGTCACCTTCATTAGTGACATTACTAACAGCACTTTATGATATTTTGTGTTTATATTTGCGCAGTTTCCTCCACACAATACACTCGTACTTAGAGATAGAGGAAAGAAGACGTCTCCAACGACTCTGCTACGTACAACCGACCGTGTGATCGTATGTTTAACACAATTAACACAGTTTTTGTGCACTGTAATTATGTGCAGCGACGTGTTGTCTCTCATCTCCATTCTTAAAACCTTCATTCTTATTCTCAGTTTTTTTTATTTGATTACATGTGTCAATATAAATTTTATTACAAGGAAATGTCCTTGACTTAGCGATTTATATTTTCATTCGGTGCCTGGTTCGTTCTAATTAGTTCTTTGGCTCTTAATCACCGCTTTGCTTGTATAACATCATGCAATTAACGTGTTGCGATTTGTGTTTGTGTGTTGAATTCGATGTCGTGTTTCCCTGACTTTTTATTTTATTCTTTTTATATCTACTGTTTTGCACTCAAATAGTTATGCTTCTTGATTTTTACTGTTTATTTTATATGCATCTTTCAGTTTAATGTAAAAAATATTCCCTTTGTTTTTTAGATTTCACTTTGTATTTTAGACTCTTTCTAAGATTCCATTTAAATACTTGTTTGATGACTTTATTCTTAATAATTATAATGAATATTTTTTAACATTTCTAAATGATTTCTCAAAAATGTCTAAATATACACCCAACATGGACAATATTAAAGATTCAAGTAAAAAATAAACATTTATCAAATAATAAAATAAGACTTTAATAGTACATTCTTAATAATATTTCAACCTTTAATACAAATCTAGTTCACTTAGCCCGAATGATAATCCAAAAAACTAACTCCAAATCATCAACTGCAGGTGAAGCGATGCTCTCCCCACTAGTGATGTGCGGGCCGCAAGGCCTCGTGTTCCTGCGGCCGGTGACGCTCCGACTACCGCACTGCGCCAACGCCGTGCCCTCGCTGGGCCTCACCATCAAGGCCACGGACACGGAGGCCCACCTCAGCACGGACTGGGACCAGATACACTTGCCCGCGACGACCACGCTCAACACCGTCGCTGTTAAAGTCGACCACTTCTGATCTTTGACAAAATATATAAAAATAGATCTTTATCAAATGTATCAAAATACATAGCATACATACATAAGCCTACATAGCATATATAGAATATGGTCTATGTAATCGTTTTTGAGGATGGCTGACGTTTTTTGGCCGCTAGGGAAGCCACTGCGTAGGTACATAGACGAAACAAGCAAATAGACTCCTAGTTACTAATATTGTTTAATATGAAGTTTGACAACTTGCAACGGAATGAAATTCGAACGCCAAGCCAGATAATTAAGTCTAAAAAAAATTAATGCGTATCTTTATATAAGATCTATTTGATTATATATAAGAAGATCTATTTGACTAATGTAAATTGGGTTCTTAGGATCTTAGAGTTCTTAGTCTTATTTGGTTATTTTGTCCATAGTCACACTATAGTCAATTTAACACTATACACTCATCAATGTCTCATATTAATTAAATGACTATAACTTGATTAATATGAGACATTGATATTATTATATCCATAGAGTTGTTATATACTCAAACTGAAAAAAACAAACATTGCGGCCCCTTATACGAACAAGCCCCTATAAGCTAGCCTCCTCATGACGAAACGCAACAGATTTATTCAAATAAAAATAGTATTATTAATTCAACTTGCTCTCATGATTATTGTTGTATTTGATAATTCCAAAAAGATTTTTTCAAGGTGTGAGTTTACATTTAATTAATAAATATGCTATGCCAATAACATCATACTAAATTTAAATATTATTTGTGAAGACGCGGTAATAATGGTAAAAAAAGGTTAATACAATTATACTGATATCAAATAAATGAGCTTCCTTATTATTGTTATTTCGACATTTTATTATCTGTGTTTCAACCATAGATATAGAGAAATAAAGAAATTCTATGCCTTCACGTAAGCTAAAAAAAAGAAAAAAATGGCCGCGAAATAATAAAGTTAGGCGTAAAGGCACAAGCCAACGCCGTAAAACAGTTTAAATAAAATAAACTAAACAATATAAATGACAATTAGGTAACTTATTCCGTTAATAAATAATTATTAAGAGTTTTTGGTGGTTGACAATGGTTCACGGTTATGTTGTATTTCTAAACATATGATTTTCAACGTGACATTTGAATATTTTATCTGTTTCGGCACTTTCCCACCTAATTTTAACATTGACACATTAGTGGTGCTAATACATTAGCAGAAGTAGGAATATTGCAATTCGAAAACTCGAATCTCTTGTTCGGTCATAAGGGTGAATACTTTAAATGATGTGAATGGAGAAATATTTTAGAAAGAATGAATAAATTAGAATGTTAGTCAAGGGATGAATGTCTTGAATAATCAAGTATATTAATTATTTTTAAGCAATGCCTTACCACAATCTAGGATATCCCCTTAGTTTAAGACATACTATGTTAATATAATAATGTTGATATTTAATTGCAATTTAAACGTGTATTTTAGCAATAAAAGTGCAACGGAATGTTTATTCATATAAATACAATTTGGCTTCCTTATAAATTTGTTACTCCTAATTATTTAGAATGTGACTAATATGTATTAGATATACATAGTAACATAAAATAATTCTTGAATATTTTACCAATGAAATGTATTCTTGCGGCAAAATGACGTTTTATGTACATTTTCTCGTTACTAGTAACACTATGAATTTACCTTTGACTCAACTATTAAATTTTTTACGAAAATATTTCGACATGTGTTTGATTTTATCAATTTAATCCTTATGTTGAATGAAAAAATCATATTAATTTATTGCGTTTAAGAGATTTAAGTATGTAAAAAATTAATTTAACTTAACGTATTGATCGATTGAGACAGACTTCTGAGGCAACGAAGAAAATTAGTAATATATTATACCGTTAGATTTGACTTACGTCATATTTCATTCGGTGATTATTTTTATCAAAACCACTATAATTAGCTACATAGTTGAAATATTGTGGGAGGAAAGAACACAAGTGTTCTTATTTGAATGAATAAAGTGAAAATAGAACCTTTATATTACTTTTGAAAGACGCAAAATCAGTACAATCGAAGAACAGACAAACCGAAGTTATAAGCCCTTTTTGTCACTAAGCCACAGAACTGTAAAAAGACAAATCTGCTTCACTACAGTTACATTAGTGACTTATTATCCGTCGTAAAAGTTTACGAGATCTTGTACCCGATGTCACTGCAATATTTCGCAAGGTGACGTCAGAACACCTTACAAATGTATCATGTCAATCAGGCTGCACTTTAACTGGTCACCAATAAGGGTAAAATTCGTGTATTCTACTCGAAATAATACAATTGTCGCGCTAGTAACAAATTAATGGGTACGTTTAGTTATTTGACGTAGAGATAGGAAGGGATCTTCTCGTTTTTACGAAATGTACCCATTATTTAGAGTTTAATTGAATCCTGATGGCATTTGTTTTTGAAACGAATGTAACATGTTATAATTGATGAATGTTTATATTTTATACTAATTTGTAACGACTTTTGCGATTTTTTTTAGATAAACAAGTGTAAGCAATAAGCTAATTTTGCCGTTTATTTAACGAAAAAATCTAAATTGTATTATTTCACTGGATATTTTTTAAACATCTGACACTATTTCCAAACTCGTTTAGTACCCGGTAAATGGGGCTTCTACGTATTTTTAATTGAATTTATTTTAAGGTTTTTGGATAATTGTGTTAGTAGATAAGTGGGTGAGAATCAAAAGAAAAAAATCTAAACGTCATGTAATGAAACTGAAATATTACAATACGTGTTAAACAATCAAATATGTAAAAAAAAGATTATATTTTCTTTCAGTTTATAGTAAGTGACGATTTGCTTCTACAGCGGTCTGCTTGGAATAGGACATAAGTTTTGATATTTGCACGTAATAGTATGTAAACAAATTGTGAATTAAAGTTTTTAATTCTTTCCCTGGGATTTCTTATAATATGCGACTAATTCATATAACACATAATAACAAAAGGAATCCTGGTATAGATCTATGAGCTAAAAACACTACCCTTCTTGATACATTCGGGTATAAAAGCGTTACTAAACATCTTTTTTTTTAGTAATTTATTACAATCATTCTTAAATTATGTATGTACTTTCGACCGACATTGAGTCGACGCGACCGCATGTTACAACAACAGAATCTTTGAGCAATCCTCAAGCACTTATAAACAGTTCAACAATGCGTAAGCTGGGAGCCTTGGGATAGTGAAGATCATCCGTCTAATGACTAGGGCGACCTTGTTCATGTAACATTTACAACTGTCCTCTGCTCAATAGATCATTATACAGTCGAAAATTGAGATACATACATCTAATTCTGTCTGCCTTAAAACGAGTGTTAAAAGTTACTGACTTATTTTTTTTATTTAATTACAATTTTTCGTCCGAATGCAGAGGCCACTTAATGCTAAGTAGTTTGCACTCCTTTATAATTTTTATACCGCGTAAGAAATTTGCACTTATTTCATTTAGATAAACTTAGATATTTTTTTCTTATCATACTACATTTATTAATAAATTAGTTAGTGATTAAATTAAGTTAGTTATTAATAAAAAAAATTAGTAAATTACTAGTATAGATTAAATAAGTTAATTGTCACACAAAAAAGGTAATAAAATAATACTACTGTAGAACAAAGTTGAAGGTTCGGGAATCCTTTTTGGTTCGACTCCGGTAGCACCACCGCCACGCCTATTTAAATAAGTGTGGTAAGGGTGACATACTTACTCGAAACGTTCTAACTTCGTCCTCAGAAGTAACAATGCATCAGTGACCAACCTTAGGTAAGATCTGGGGTTGATTACAGATGTCCATGGACGGCAATAATCACGTACTATCAGGTGGTTTGCATAATCGTTGCTACTACAATTTTATGGAAACCAAAAAAAGACATAAAAACGATATACTTGTACATAAATTTTGTACTTAAATAGCGATTTTGTACATAAATAAAAGAATAGTTAATACATTTACGAAATTTTTTGATAACACGATAACGCCGCCAGTCCAATGCAATGTACTAAGAGAGCGAGCCGCAGACTGATTGTTTCAGCAATACCGTCTTATTATGCTAATTATGCGGGAACACAAGTATTTTTATACCACGTCCAAATTTCGTTATGCATCCATATTTTTTTAACCAAAGAATGGAGACTTATACGAGTAATAGTGATGAAAGTAGCACACGTGTATTTGTTATTATACCGACAACAGAAATAAGTCAATTGTGAATATTTTAACTGTGTAGCTGTCACGGTTCATGAGATATAACCTGGTGACAAACAGACGGATAGATGGACAGACAGATAGTCTTAATAATATGGTCCTGTTTTTACCTTCGATCAGATATGTACTTTGATCAAAGGTTTTTACCCCTTCCATGTGGTACCCTAAAACCATGCAAGCTGACATGTTTAGCAAGTTGCACGAAAAACTACGTTGAACCCTTACATTCAATTGTGTAAAAATCTTTCAAATCATCATCAAAATTCATAACTTTGATGAGGTATATTTTATGACCGAAAATATTATGAATATAAATCGTAAAACAAGGCATATTTACATTTTTTATATCGTAACATATACCTACCCTCTTATGATGAGATACCGAAAGCACTACCGCCTGTGCTTTCGGTATCTCATCATCTGCCAAATAACAGCAGTGTCAAGCGCTGTTCTGTACTGCGTTATGTGTCTTGAATTCTTCTAGTTCCGAATGTAAGTCTTTCTAGAAGTGGAACAGTCATGTGTCGTTAACAATAATGTTTCTTACAAATATAAATATTAGATTAAGAATGGTATTTAACCCTTTCACAGCCACAATCGGCTATATCCGACAAATTGTTTTGGACGTTCAAACGCCAATCGGGTAATGCCGACAAAAACGTTATGCAAAAATAAAACTATTAATGCAATATTTTTCTTTGTATTTTTATAGCCTATACCTTGTCAACCAATGTTTATTTAGTATATCGGTTACATTTTCTCCAATCGTCATTTATAGGTAATTAATTTAATGTACCTGTATCGATACATGTCTTTCGCAACATTATGCGAAATTATTCCTAGAGGCTCTGGCGATAGGTGCACGCGAAGTGAATAAAAGCTTGGCATTGAAAGGGTTAAAAGCAGATTAGGCACTTTACATTTATGTATACGATTAAATTGACCTTGAGATCATCCACTATATCTCTATATCATATTCCACAAGACATCACAATTAATTACATAAGAATACAACATAAACGTACAAATAATGGTTTACTTAATGCTGCGTTTCCTTACAGATAGAGATGGTCCGCTGTGTCATAGGTGAGCCGTAATATTTGCTACGTGACGAAAATTGCGTACTATTGTGGCTATTTGTTTACAACTGTGTAGTTGGAGAGATTACGTTATGAAAGAACGTAGATTACATGAAAAAATGCATGATTAGACGAACTGTGTCTAGGCTATGTTACATTGCCTAGGAATCGTTATGTAATCTAAATATTGTCTATTTATGTTTAGTATGAGTTTTTTTGAGTGTCTTTAAGATTTATTTCGAATTGAAATTAAATTATTTGTTGTAAAAATATCATATAAATAACTATGAATGTAAATCAATATCAATACTTTACTATTAAAAAGATTTACTGCTACATACATACTATTTCTGCTAGTAAAAACATTCAAGGATACACTTTAAAATATGTTGAATATCACGCAAAAATAGGCATATAAACTCTTTAACTTATATATTATATTATTTAATTTATCTTCATTTATGTTAAAGCTTAAGCACATCCCTTTAAAAATTTAATGCGGAGGTAACGCTTTAAGCAATGTGTTAACAATAAACTATAAAGTAATGGTTATTAACTAGGTGTTAAGAAAATATCTCGTATTTACTTAAGACAAAGTATTACAATAGGTAATAATCTTGTGTGCTTGTTTTCACCAATAATTCCCGCTTATGCAAATCTT
>DWNE01006189.1:0-13284 GCA_018249875.1 Cecropterus toxeus | reverse complement strand
CTATCACAGATGCGTTGCTACTCCCGAGGACTGAGATGGTCGCCTCATATAAAAGTGAGCCGGCAACCACACCCTTCGGAAATATGTGTGGCGGTGGTACTTCCCCGGACGAACTACATTGGTTCTACCACCTTACAGAATAATATATAGAAACCTGTTAATTAAAGCATTATCTGTTTAGGTACGTTTAATGTTTATTAAAGGTTAATTGTTACTATATCCTAGAACAACTACGTTGCTTTTCCTGGGAATTTGATATGAATGGTAGAGATATAAAAGTAAGAATCTCTATTGTAATATCGATGAGTTTTTAACTTTACCACCACTACAAAGTACTACCGTAGAGTATGTAAAGACAAAATCTGATATTCATGTATTTGTAACTTTATCGACTCTACAATGTACTCTACCATGTCTATAAAGGAGCAAACCGCTCTAATATTTAGATAGTAAAGCCACCCTCATCCCTTAACACTGAGGTCCGTTCACCGAATCCTACGCTATCGAATAACCTTAAAATAGCTCGGATCCGCCATTTTATATCACAATCTACGTTAAGTAGAGTATCCACTGACCACTGTGCAATGTGTCTTTGCGAATATTATATCTAGAAATGCTGTTATTTCTACATTTAAACCTTTAGTCAGAAATATGGTAATGTTTTTCGAGCGTATTTATGTAGGTATGTACCTATTTTTCATTAATACGCTCTTCATCCTAATTAGCTTAATGAATTGTAAGATATGATATATCACTGAAATCGACTCAGTTTGCTGAGTGACGTAGGCTATGTCACTTTTAAATGTGGTCCCGATGGAAAGAAAAGAAGGGAATGTTTGTAATTATATTTTTACTTTGTTAAAGTCGTTCAAAATGTATTTATTTTTGTTAAAAAGGTGTGTAAGTTAGACTAAGAGGCGGATCGACTGATCTACTACTGACAAAACTGTCCTGTCTTATGATGAATGTTTGGTGGCGTGTGTATATTTTATTTATCGCATTGAAGTGGCAAACTAGCATGCAGTTTACCTGATGGTAAGTTACTGTCGCCCACACATCTGTAAGAAAATTCATATAGAACAAGGGTTCTATCTGATGTGGAGTACTAAGATTATTGCATCGAAACGCAAGAACTGTAAGTTACTTCACGTGTAAGTGTGGCAGTTGTACCTCCTCGATTGAAACACACTCGTTCTACATTACAAAATTATGTTATATAACTGCATACATAGTTAAAATTATGTTAAAATTTTAAACGAAACTGATAAATATTTCGAGTATTTTAGCTATAAAAAGAACCAGAAAAATGGCCGTTGTAAAAACCAGTAATTATAAGTAATTCTTCATTTTTATGCTAATTAGCAAACAAATTATAATAACGTATTAAATATTAATTCATTTATACCTTAAATATGAAGTTATCAATGAATAAAAAACTGTTGCTGCGTACATCAAATGTTATTAAAATTTTGATTAAATATGCATCAACTGTAAAATTTCATTACCTACTTGTATTTCTAATTGTGTCCTATATTTAAAATTAGTAAATTTTCCATTTGTTTACGAGAAATAGAAACAGAATTTCTGAGGAATTGAGGGTCAGAAACAGAAATTCAGCTTGTCGGATAGTGGGTTGGCGTATTAAACGTCCATGCGCCATGTTCCATCTCAATTTGCCTTACGCATGTGAGGCAAGAGTACAGCCTCCGAACCACGCATGCCCGTTAACGCACACCAGTGCAGCGCCCCGCCTCGTCCTACCAGCCAATCAGAAAGCTTCGTTGGCCCTCCCGCGCGAAAACTCCACTACGATCTCGAAGCTCATTGGTCGCTACGGCGATCCGATTCGGAGGGAATTTTTCGGGTGTTTTATGAAATCACGAACACAGATGTGCGGTTATTTTATAGAACATGATTGTATGTGGTTTTTATGTTTGTCGTTATGATAATCACGTTATGGATCGGGCTCGTTGTTTTTGCATAATGGACGCCGGTTTTTATTCGGCTTATGAGGGATGGGACCGCCGGGGTAATTGAGACGCTAAATAGATTTGCTTATCAAGTAGTAGGTATCCGATATATATATGGGAGCTACTTTCCCTGGGCAGGGCCTGAAGGGCACCACGTAAGGGAAACACCGGTGAGTTCTATGTGAGATCCCGGGGTTTCCCTATATGCTCATTGAGGCCACCGAGGGGGTTTTAGTGAGTAAAAATCTCACATAAATCGCTTGGGGGTTTTAGTGAGTAAAAATCTAACATAAATCGCTTTTTCCCCAAAAAGGCGGGCTATCATTTGAAGGTTTCCCCCCCCGAATTATAAAAAAAGGTATCCGATCTGATGGTACGGAGATCTTCACATAAAATAGATCATATAAATTATGATTAGTCGTATGCAATAGTTGGTCTTATCCTATCTTCCAGACAATCTATGCATGGAAAATTTAATAAGAAAAGGATAAAAAAAAATACAATTAGTGTACACTTAATGCGTAACTCGTATACAAATAGTGGGGATGAAATTGAAAACATGTCAAGTTCATACCATTATTAGAATTACCTAAACGAACTAAAATATGAAATATCTGAGTTTGGTGTCTATTTTAGATGAAGGTAACTTTAAAATAATTATTATTTGATTATGCAAAAGATTATCTACTTAATAAATATTTACTAGTAGCTGTAATAAATACCTACAAAAGTATAGAATATATTTAAGACTTTAATACCTTTTTTAAATTAAGTCATTAAGATTAGAGTTCTTTTATTATTATTAATTATATAAATATAACTGTCCATTTTTCATTATTAGAAGGAAAACAGAGAGCAATTTAAATTGCTAGAAATACACCTACATATTTATAACAGTTGTAGGTATTTAAAGCGTTTAACCTCGTAGGAATTAGGGTTACAAAGAAATGGACTTAACATTTTGTTATAATTGAAGCAATTTACTTTGATACCTACCTATATAATTAACATAGATGAGTTTTTGTACTTTTACACAATTACAGATATCATATATAGATACAGTTACGTCCAGATAATACATCCAGAATAACTATTTTTTACATGAAAGTAGAAAGCAAGCATGTCCACCTGATAGTAAGTGGGCACTGCCGCCTGTAGACATCTATAATTAGCCTCGGATTCGGATGTCTCGGATAAGTATGTCTCCCTTAACATTACTGATATTAGACAGAAATAACTTATATGAAATTACTTGACTTTGACTGATTTCTTGACAGTAGTAAGTAGGTAACTGTAACTCTCCCACTCTGAGAGAAGACTCGTTCCTGGCAGTGGGACAATAATGGGTTGACGAGACGAGAGTAAGTTCTTTTTATAATATGGCAAAGGTGAGCTGAAGTTAGCCACAGTTGCGTTGTTACCTTTAAGGACTAAGTAGATGACCTAGGATAAGGCTGCCTCTTTTAAACCCTTCAAAACTGACCACAGCAGCGCTTAACACTACTCTTATGCCTTTAAATACCTTTATATTTGCGAGCTCGACGGTATTTAACAATCAAGCGATGTGGCTAGCACATTGCCATTACAACTAATTTCGAGAATACGTCGGTAAGATTAGTTCGTCTACGGATTTCTGAATCATTTCTCATAACGAAATTTCAACCATAACCCTCTCCATAGCGCGCGACTCTGAGCTTCCAAAGCATATAGTGAATCACTTTTAGTTTCTGTATATTTTATTATCCTGAACGGTATAGCTTTTTTATCTGATTGAAGTGGCAAACGAGCATGCAGTTCACCTGTTTGTAAGTTATTACTGCCTCCCATTGACATCTGCAAGCAACTCTAATAATACACTAAATATTAATTTTTGATTGCTATAACTAAATATTTAAGTGTAAAACTTACAGGTGTAATATTCCATCATATTTTGGTTGTATCTGTAAGCGGCGGAGAGGTCCACTCCGGCCCGCAGCCCAAATAGGGCCGCGAACGTTGCCTTGCTCTGGCCCTCCAGCTTTGAACCCACTACCACCGATTTAAAACACACACATGACAAAAACAAAAAAGAAAAATATTTTGTTTTTTTTTTTCACTTCACTAAAACATTGTTTTTAGTCTGTGTTAAAAGTTCAAAACGTCATTTTTAAGCTGTTATGTCATCGTGGTTTTGACATATCGATATTTTACACTAACATTATCGATATTTCACTATATCATAATCGTTTGTCAACACATTGTTTCACATATAAAATATGTTTGTAAAATTTGATCACTTTTTATATCGATTTTTAGCACTTTTTTGACACACTTTTAGTTTTTTATAATTAATGGTTTGAATTCATTTTAAGTCACAAATAGCTGATATAGCTACTGAGAAAAAAAAAACGTTATACATATATATATTATTCACTGTTTTAATTTTCAATGCCAGAAGTAAATGAAAAAAGTAAATGAAAAAAAGGTAATTAACATTTTATTTCAGTTTCGCCAAATAGACTTCAAGACGTTTTTGCTACAACGGTATGAAGTTAATTAAAATCATTGATTGAGATGTTACTTCTAACTACTAAAAGAAGTTCCCGTTATAAAAAAGATTTCAAATGCTAATTTTGACAACAAAGCTTTCAGATCAACTTTTTATTTCAAAGTCAGGAAGGCTTTATTTATCGTTTACTTGAAGGCGTTTAAATTCAATGCCATAATGATTTCCACGAAAAAACTTAGATCACCGTGAAAGTTGCGTAAAATCGAGCCTTCTCCGATTGGTGGGTTAAAACCGATTCGTTTGGTTTAATTTTGCCGGTTTTTGGACGATTTTCCGGTGTTTGAACACTGCTTTTCCGGTTGGTCAACGGCAGGTGGAAGCATAAGGGCCCTTTCTCGTGAGAATACGCTTTTTAATGGTTGGCGCCTTTAATGAGGAAGTTCAGTAATCTAAGTTAAAACTTATTGTAGTTAATGAAATAGAGATAATAAACTTTATCTTCTCGTCAACCCATTATTGTCCCACTGCTAGGCACGGGTCTTCTCTTAGAGTGAGAGAGTGTTAGGCCATAGTCAACCGCGCTGGCCAAGTGCGTGGTAGACTTCACATACCTTTGAGAACTTTTTTTTATGAGAACTCTCAGATGTGCAGGTTTCCTCACGATATTTTCCTTCACCGTAAACTTTATAATGAGTCTTTAACTATAAAGTTTATGTAGTAAATAAGTGGAGAAGTAGTGGCTACCTCCTTCAGGGACAATTGCAATGCCACAAGAGGTATCGAGATATCGTATCAGTGCTATATGGCGCTTTAAAGGGAAGTTCTAAAGCTTAAAAGTCCTATGCAGCAAGCTTTTTGGTTTGACATTTAAACAAGCCGTATTTTGTTTTTGCCTTTTTGGTTTATATTATTGTTTTTGTTACCATTAAATTATATGATTTAAAGATATTTATAATGTTTAGTTTGTTATATCTTGGAGAATAACTTTGTCTTGCAAGAAAATGACAAATAACACAATAAATAGCTGTGTGCCAAAATATATCAATTTTATCGTTTCCTTCTTAACCTTTTACACAATCTCTACTATCACACATTGTTTAAAAATACAACACTACACGACAACACATAACACACTCTTTTGACAGTCGATTTCCAAATACTTCGCGATTTTTCCCAATTAAAATCTATTATGTAATTTATAAAGTATTTACTTATACCCAACTTTTTGTTATCAATTTAAAACTTTATTAAATTAAACGACAAATAAAAAAAAGATTTTTTTATGAATAACCAAAGAAAAATATTTTTTGAAAATTTTTAATCGCTTTCAATGCTTTTCAAATACAATTTAATACGTCTTAATCGTTCGCGAGATGGTTGGGTACAGATGACTTGGTGTCCATTTTGAGGTATATTTTACGGTTGGTTCACTCGTAGCCGATGGGTTGTGACAAGGGGATCAGTTTCCGTCATCCAAGATGCTTGAACGCGTGGGATTTTATTGTTTTTAATTACGAAATGTCATTTACACTTGACGTCTAGGTACTTTTATGACGCGGTTACGGTTGGCGTCGTATTGTCGGCGTTAAAAGTCTTAAATGTTTGTGAAAAAAGGAATTCAAGTCGAGAAATCTGATCTGAACACGTTGGGAGCAGAGGACTACTTCTAACGCGTTAGGGATGTGAATAAAGGGTGGAAAGTATTTTTTTTTATCAGATTAAAGTAAATGGTTACTGCCTCCCATGGAAGTAAACAAGTATATAAGACAGGAGTCCTATCTGAAGTTGCTACTCTCGAGAACTAAGATCGTCTAATATATAAGTGAGCCGGCAACCACACCCTTCTATCGAAACGCAAGAAATAGGTGTGCTTAACGCTAGAAACTGGTGTGGAAATAATACGTAGATACCTACTAATGTCAGATAGATCTTTTATACATATAAAAAAAAAACTAATTACACGTGTCTGTAAATCACATATATTTTCAAAATGAACAGGTTAGGGTTACTGATAGTATAAAAATATTTGTGTCATTCTTAAAATTTTTGCCTGTCTGTTTTATATTATTAGAAAATTATTATTGGAAAAATAGGCCGTATCGTGAGGGAACATTTAGACTTTGTTTCCTTAAACTTATTGACTCTATCAAAGTTTATTACATTTTAAAGCCAAAATTAACTTTTACATTTCAACAAAAAATTTCCTGTTACTATATTATTATTTTTGTATGTAGGTGAAACCGCGAGGCGAAGTTACTTTATTTTTGTTATGTTTCTCTAAAAAAATAAACAATGAGTTTAGAAAAACGAAGTTATTTTTAAACACATTGGGTTTTTATTTTTTAACTCTTAAAGTAGGAACGGGAAAATAACTACAAGGAACCCCCCCCACACCTATTTCTAACGTGAAGCTGTTCATACATTACGGTGGAAGAGTGTGGTTGCCGGCTAATTCCTACGTTGCAACCATCTTAGTCCTCATCTGTAGTAACACACCTGTGATTGATTTCAAATAGAACTCATGTTCTGTATGAAGTTGCTTACAGATATCCATGGAAGGCAGTGACCACTTACCATTAGATGCACCACATGCTCGTTCGCTACTTCAATGTAAAAAAATAACTTCAATTGCTTATTTTATTCCTTACAGTGCAACAAATAATAAAATCGAGGTAATTGTTGCGAGTTATTATTGCCACTCACGAGTTTTAATTGGTCCCAATTAATTACCAGTTTTTGTAAGTAATTCATTAGGTTTTTGGCAATCTAGAAGCAAATATGACAAGTAAATTTAGTTTTAAGGGAACTGAGTACTAATGAGGCAGTTAGAACTGTTATATTATTTAAAAATCTAATGTGTGATGTTTTACGTGCTTGGCGGAGGTATCGCCATGTCTGTCTACACAGTGGGTTCCATATTCGATCCCTGGCCAAACATATATCTGAATAATTAACTTTAAATGATGAATTTAGATACTTTATCTTTGTGCATCAATGGCATCCACGTCACAGGCAAAAATATATATAATTGAATTGTAAAAAGCGTTTTTTATTTTATTTTGACTTTACTTCTCTTATGTTCAGAAATAAGTTACTTATGGTAAAGTCAAAACCCAAAAAAGAAGTAAAGGCGTGTACTATCGCCTTTACTTCTTTTTTGGGTTTTGACTTTATCTTTTCGATCTTTACCATAAAAAGTGTATTAACTACATTATTAGATTGAAGACGGAGATATGAGATTTCTTGTAGTCGAAACTTAGAGGAAACTTGTTGAACCTCCATAAATAGCAGTACATTGTATATAGATGTCGATTTTTTATAGTGATGTAGTAAACGAATATGCAGTCTACCTGACAGTAGTTTTTACTGCTAGCCATGTAAATCTGTACCTTAGTCACTTCATATGGAATAAGACCTCAACCTGAAGTTCATCATAGTAAGAAAATGCAAGAATTGCTTCACTAGAACTTCACTTCTATATTTTATTTTAATAAATATGAAGTAGCAAACGAGCAAGCAGCCCACCAGCCCACCACCGCATGGTAAGTGGTTACTGCTACCCATGGACATTTGTAAGCAACTTCATATAGAACAGGGGTTCTATATGAAGTTGCTTAACATAACATCACGCTATTTTTGTTTGATTTTAATAGGCTGTTCTCTAATAAACGCGGGTGAAACCGCGTGGCACAGCTAGTAAGACATAAGATTTGGCGGTGGTGCATCCAAAGTCGAACCACAAAGAGTTCTACCACCTTGATGAGTGCACTAAAATAAATTGTATAAACAAACCCGTGTACTAAGACTAGTATCCCACATGTTCACACGGACAATCATCCGATACCCGGTTTCTTATTATACGGTATTAGAATTACACGGCGTATTAACTTACATATCTACTTTATAACTATAAATAATTTCTAAACTTGTCGGTAATACCTGTTATATTGTATTAAATGCTTCCTAGATTATGATTGTGAAGTTTATGGAAGTTGAAGGAAATTCAGCTGATTTTAGTATAGGTACCATCTTAGTCAACCAGTTAGTAGTTTAGTTAACCATGTCCGTGGGCGGCAGTGACTTACCTATTCTATTCAAAGCCTATTACAGAGTTTCGTGGCCGGTAGGGACCACTAACCATTAGTTAGACTGCATGCAACGAGCATGCAGTATAGCTTTTCATTCTTATAAAAAAGGAAATTAGGTATTTGTGTTTAGAAGGAAAACATTATGTTTTTCTTAACAGCGGTGAGGAGAAGTTAGTTTATGATATGGTATGATAAAATAGACTGAAGGAAGCTTTTTAGGGTTCCGTAGACAAATGGCAAAAATCGTCTGTCCATCTGTCTGTCCGTCCGTCTGTCCGTCTTTCTGTCTGTCCGTCTGTCCATATGTCACAGCTATTTTATTTTATATATTATGTGGAAAAACCACGCAATTTATTTGACAGTAAGTGGTCACTGCGCCGGATAATATCTGCATCACTATTGCACTGAGAACTAAGTTTGCCGATCGTACAAATGTCCTACCATCATCCATGAGAGATCTGTCACCAACCTTATGTAGGTTTCATCTCTTATTTGGGTTAAGTATCGTATATTATTAGCTATTTATTTGGCCATCTTTTTGCCTGCAGTCTTCACCCATAAATGTATTTTATTTAGTTTTTCTATATGCACTGTACGATTCAATAGAAAAAATAACAATTAAACGACTAAAAACTGTGTTTTCTATTTAATTCAAATCTTGGGTTAATTTTGAAACACCCTTTATATGTATCCTTGACTAATGTTTTTTTCACTTTATTACGGTGTAAATTTTGTTGGTGATCAATAAATAAATTTAAAGATTATGTATCAGGTTAAGAACATTCCAAGTTCATGACTTGAGTAAAAAGAGGCGTGGCGAGACTGTGTTACATCATTTTAGGATGTCGCCATTGTAAGAGAATAATATCTGAGATGATTTTGCGTATTCAAAATAAGATATTATATAGTGTAGTATCTCTTTCGTATATACAAAGAAGCGAGTAAAAGGAAGCATATTTTCAGCGAGCTTTTATGGTTTATAGATTCCGCGAGCATTTTATTTTTACTCTTCTGAAGTTGAATATTTTTTAGATATTTTGACATAAGTTGTTTTGAACATTTGAATTCCTGATACGATTATCAGTTATTTTTTTAGACTCCTACCTGTTTTTTATTTTTAATAACGGGGAATCATTTCATAGTGTTACAGAAAAACAAATGTTTACATATCAAATCAATAGTGGTAATGTTAAGTAATATAATATTGTTAACATATTATATGTGATATGTATGAATATTAATATTGAAATTAATTTACTAGAATATTAGACTTTTTATATAACACGCCATTTCGATTTGAGTCAAAATTTTATAATTAGTTACCTACTATAGATCAAGAATCTATTTTAGAATTAAAAAAAAAAAGGTTTTGTACACACGAGATTTTACGGAACACATGCAACACTTCACACACACAACACTAATTCCCACAATCACGATTTTAAACCAATTAATTCGCAAAACGTTCGCATTCGAAATTCGTTTTCGCAATCGCATTCGGCAACCGCGCGGCGGTCCGCTCGACGCGGGATCAAAACACCCTCTGATGTCACGTGGCGCTACCCCCGAGGGTTGAACCAAATAAGTTTTAGTTTTAGTATTTAAATTATGAGTGCTTTTTAATTTGTTTTTAAAGGATTAATTAAGATTCGATTCTGATTTTGGATTTTTTACTCTACAACTACTATATCTATATTTTATCTTTTTTTTACGATGCTTCTTATATGTATTTTATTCCTGCGACTGGTAAAAATGTTTTGAATTTTAGGAGACTTTTAAAGTTTTAACTCGTTACTAATATTATGATTTATAAATATTTTTTACTTCGTAGGTTGATTCTTTTTGATATAAAGCCACTTAATACGAACACAGAGAATAGTGATTGCTGAGTATTGCATGTATGTAACATAATTATTTACAAAACAATTATTATTTGGACTGATCCGTCCAAATTTTTGCTCTTATTTTACGAGCGTAAAATCCAGTTGATGGTAAGTAGTCACCGCCCATGGATTTACATAAGCAACTTTATATATAACAGGGGTTCTATCTGAACTCAATCACATGCGGTGCTAATTCCGAGTAGGAAGATATTCGTCCCATATAAATGTGAACTGAGCTGAAAATATCAAGAGATAAGCGAGATGCTGTACAGGACTCTTTAAATAAAACGAAAACTTTTGAAGAAAAGGGCTGAGAGTAGTAAGCAGCCCAAGCGCACGTTCATTTTAGAAAAAAACTCCTCATACGACTGTTTTACACCGTGGCGCCACTGGTCACGTACTCAACACAAAAAGTCGGGTCATTAATAAACAATTGAACTCAAAATTTCCTGTACGTTGCCTACAAATGTACTAGCATTCTCTATAATAAGAGTTTTTTCAAACCTAGTAGTATTTTATAACCATTATTTCGTAAATTGAAATATAAAAATATGTATGAAAATAGTGAAAAAATATAATATAAAACGGATATGCGACACCCCTATAACTATTGCTGTCTCTTTCATTCAAACGATAAGATAGTAGTTTTTGATAATAGATTTATATTAGTTTGTAATCGATAGTGCATTTAACTAACCCTTTATCTGCTTATTGTAAAACACATTTCTATTAAAATGAATTAACTAATTGTTTTTCTCTTTTTTCATTTTTTCGAACCATTACTCAAATTTTGTTATTAGTATATTTCTTATGTACTTTACAAAAAATAATAGGCCCATACTAGGATTCTCCTGTCGTGGATTCCGTGGAAACACAAAGACGAATACACAAACATCCAGACCCAGAACAGAAATCTAAATTCATCTTTTAAGTATCTGTCTGGCCGGGGTCGAACCCGGAACCCACTGTATGTCAGACACGTACGAGGCCGTACCACCACGCGGATCGTCTTTTATTTCCTTTCAAGGTTTTACCAGTATTTTAACGTCATTAAATATGAGTAGGTAGTTAATAGAGCAGTAGTAGGTTTTTTTTTATCAGATGAAGTAGCAAACGAGCGTGCAGTCCGCCTGGTGGTAAATACCACTGCTGTCAATAGAACAGGAGTTCTATCTAAAGTCGACCACAGATGCGTTGCTACTCCCGAGGACTTACTTGGTATGTACTACGAACAATGCAGCACAGGCTTAAGGCTTAACTTCAAGGAAGGTTTACATAAGTGTTGTCACTATATTTTCAGGCACTAGTCTGCAATGTATTTCCACACATGTTTTTGTCTTGACACAAGAGCAGTGGAGAGAGAAAATTTAGACGAAGAAAGGCAGATTTTTTCTCTCAATATTTGTTTTTTTTTTTCCGATTAAAGTACGAAATAAGCTGGCAGTCCACCCTATGGCAAGTAGTTACTGTCCATGGACATCTGTAAGAAACTTCATACAAGATAGGCATCCTATCTGAAGTCGATCACAGATGCGTTGCTACTCCGGAGTAATGAGAAGGTCGTCTCATATGAGTGAGACACCAAACTCTTCTATCGAAACGCAAGAACTGCTTCACGCTAGAATTAGGTGTAAGTAATACGTGTGGCAGTGGTACCACCTAGGACGAACTACACTTTTCTTCCACCGGGCAGGTAATATAACTTTTCGCTTAATATTAGGTCAACTTCATTTCACTCTCTTTAAACAACAATCTAACCCTATAATACCAAAGATGCTAAAATTTGTACCATTCAGTTATAATTAATTATTTCTCATAGATGATCATACATACACATACAACAGATAGGCCCTTCATACAGTTAGCTGATACAAAGGACATCACATTATTGGATGCTAGTTTGACAAATTGCCTACATCAGAGATTCAGTTATATAGCACAGATGTGTAGATGGCTGGGTAATATTTGAACTTGAGAACATAAGTATCTTTGCAAGGTAGAATCAATGTACTTCGACTGGGAGGGTACTACCGTCACACCTATTTAGAGTGAGCCATTTTTTGCGTATCGTTTCAAAGGTATTGTTACCAGCACATTTAAATATGAGAAGACCAAGATAGTCCTCCGAAGTAGCAACGCCTCTGTGATCGACTTTAACGACTGGGATACGTGTTGGTGACCGCTATGGCTGTTGATGTTACACAGAAAGACGCTGCTATTCCCCTTATTCCCTTGATGTGGTTTCTAAGTCATCTCCTACGACATCTAATGGTAAGTGGTCACTGCTGCCCATAATGTCCCTTGGCGTATATAAGCAATTTCATATAGAACAAAAGTTCAATATGAATTCGATTACAGATACATAACTACTATCGAAGACTAAGATGTTCGAATTTTCCACACTTTTCCAATGAAACGTAAGAACTGCTTACCTCCCCGGTCGAACTACGCTGGTTCTATGACCTTACAAAAATGTCCTAAGTTCACGCTTTCGGTTGTCGACAACAAATGTAAGCTTGTGTAACATTCGCACACATATTTAGCAGGATAGAATCTATTGATGAATAGACGGACGGTTCATTAGTTAACCTACTTATTAGTTATGTATATTAGTTTATATGTATCTTAGGTTAATATATCATTTTACGTCTTATTTAGTGCTTCGAGCAGCACTTAGACTTTTTTGTTTGCATAAATACATACGATATGAGCAGTGATAGCGTAATGGTTGAAACTCGGCCTCTCAATCGAGGATCCGGGGTGCGAATCCCAGGCACCACTGAATTTTCTAAAATTATGTGCGTATTAGAATTTAATTATCACTGCTTTACGGTGAAGGAAAACATCGTGAGGAA
>DWNE01006188.1:0-13284 GCA_018249875.1 Cecropterus toxeus | reverse complement strand
ATCGATCTTTTATTTTTTTATTATAAAGATAGCCCCTTAAATACTTTTTGACCATTTAGTTGACATTTTTTATGCAAAACACCACAAATAATAGGCACTAGATGGCGTTGCAAGTAATTCCATTATAGGGCTGCTGCGAAAATACACCAATCTACGAAATATATAATATTTTTAGTAAGTAAAAGCTACGCAAAAAAAGGAAAGTATAAATAAAAAATCGATTAATTTAAAATCGATTATTTATGGTCGACAAATCGATTTATAAAAATCGATAACTCTAAAAAACGATTTATTAAATAATCGATTATTTTTGTCGCATCTCTACCTACATATATCTATCGTCGTCAACCCATTATTGTCCCACTGCTGGGCACGGGTCTTTTCTCAGAATGAATTTTAGGCCGTAGTCCACCGCTGGCCAAGTTCGAATTGGTAGACTTCACACACCAGTGGTTCTTGCGTGTTTTTTTTTATTATTATTAATATGACGTAGTAGCAAACGAGCAAACAGCCCACCTGATGGTAAGTGGTTACTGCGCCCATGGACATTTGTAAGCAACTTCATATAGAACAAGGGTTCTATATGAAATCGACCATAGAAGCGTTGCCACTCCCGAGGACTGAGATGGTCGCCTCATATAAAAGTGAGCCGGCATCCACACCCATCCACCTCACGCAAGAACTGCTTCTCGCTAGAAATGGGTGTGGCGTCAGTACTTCCCCGGTCGAACTACATTGGTTCTACCAGCTGGCAGAACCAATGTAGTTCCTGATTAACACACAGAAACACACTCATTTTTATATATTAGTATAGGTATAGATATAATTTAATATTAAGGTAATGTTTTCATCAATTATTGTAAAATGCTTATACATCAATTACTGCACGCATTTTTAATTATTATACGATCATTCCAAAAATATATTGCTTTTAAATATAATGCTCATTTTATCCCGCTTGTTACTGCTGGGTTTGTAAGCCCATATTCGTGGTAGAACCAGTGTAGTTCGACCGGGGAGGTACCACCGCCGCACCTATTTCTAGCGTGAAGCAGTTCTTGCGTGAGGAAGGGTGTGGTTGTTCTCACTTATATGAGGCGACCATCTCAGTCCTCGAGAGTAGCAACGCATCTGTGATCGACTTCATATAGAACCCCTGTTCTATATGAAGTTGCTTACAAATGTCCATGGGCGGCAGTAACCACTAAACATCAGGTGGGCTGCTTGCTCGTTTGCTACTTCATAGTTATAAAAAAAAAAAAAATTAGAAGCTTGTCTGTTAATATTGCGCTACCTATTTCATTTACAACCATTGAAAACTGTGTGACATCACCGCCATACCTATTTATGACTTATATCAGCAATGTTAAGCGCTCCTGTGTGTTGATGGGTGTGGCAAGGGGATACACATATAAAGCATTTTATGTAATCTTCAATGGTAGCAACGTAAGTTTAACCGATTTCAGTTAGTAAGTACTCAGGTCTGAGATGAAGTGACTTCATGGACGGTAGTTTCATAATATTCAATGCTTGCTCAGTTTCTATTTCTTTATAATAAAACTATTTATATATCTTTATGATAAAATCTATTTATATACTTTACTTATTATTTACTACAGGAAATATCCACGTATCAAAAGCTCGATTAAACGTGAGTGTTAGTCGTGTTATTTACTACAATATATCGATACAAATATTTGTTCTGAGTTCATTATTACAAATAACAAATATTCACCGAGCAATATAAATTACAAATTATAACTTATATAAATGGCTTTAGATAAACTATACGCTTTGTTATTATAAACTTTACGTCTAAAGCAATTTTCCGTGAGCTTCCAAGTCACCTGTCTAGATTTACAGTACAAGAATGAGTTCGTTTGATTCGTCACGAAGTACATATTACCTTTATCAGGAAGACTCGACAGAACATCACCTTGTGCGAGCAATAAATCTGTCACTCGACATATATCGGAGATCCTTATCCATAACGAGCCAATAAAGAGGCTTCTAATTAATAATTGTTCGAACTTACAAAATCTACGAACATTTCCGACATCTCCGTACAAATAGCAACGTCAAAATACTTTGCTAAAATTTATTTGATTTTTTTGCATTCGGCAAAAAGTTGGCATCTATTTTTCTTACTCAGTCAATCAATACGTATGATGTACGTGTTTTTGTAAATCTCGTTATCTATTCATATTGCGTTTCCTTAATTCTGTCAATGTTTTACAGGATAGTCTGGTTTTTACGAGTACACAATGCTCTTAGCAAACATTTAACTATTTCAATAAATATAACACTATCTTTTATCAATGGGTGGTCTACGTGATAGATAGCACCTTGATATATCACAAAATATTCAAGATATTATACAAAACTAACAATTTGCGAGTTTCATCGGACTATTAATATAGACATAACATCCAAAATACTCGTATAGTCTAATATTATACTAAATAGGTACATATTTTAAGCAAATGACTGTGTTGGAAATAAAAGTAAATGATAAATGAAGCCATTTATTAAATATTAAAATTGTTAAGTAGAAATACGATAAAAAGTACCTAACAGATTTTATTTGCATAAGTTAAATAATATTTATCAATACTTCTTACGGTATTTAATAAAAAAAGTCTATTCATGCCTTTCATATACTTTACTTAAATAATTTTAAGACATTTTGTTATACATTTATTTAAATAAATTATATATCGCTGAGTACAGTAATGATGATATATGAAGATTAATTGTCAGCATATTAAATTAAACTCGTTTAATTCTTATTATGGACTTTAAACGGCAGTATGCCTCCTCCATTCCTTTCCATTTTTATCTCTTTTTTATCTTTATTCAAGTAAGAAGATACTTTGTTTCTTTATTGTAATCTGAACAATATTCTGCTCCTTCTCTGTCAACTAACTTGCCTTCTAAGAACATCCGTAAGATACTCAAATTACACAGAATTCGAAACAGACCAAGTTTAAATATTAGCTTATTATTTTTTATACATTTAAATGTCTTAAGCCGATTTTTCCAAAAGTACAACTTAAAAGATAATATGAACGAGAATAATTCCGTAAAAGCATCAAACAATAATATATTAAAATATATTTAAAAAACTATGTCTCGAATAAATAGATCGTACTGATTTCCATAAATTGTCATAATGGTTATTTAACTGCGCCTCTACCTTCCTATAAATTACTTCACGACCATTGATGAAAGCTATATATAGAAAGGACAAGTCGTCAGAAGAATTACTATGACAGAAACTCTAGCTTTGTCTTATAAATTATGGCAAAAATAATCAAATTTGCTTCACTAACTAACAACAAAGCCACACCCGCAATTTTATTATATATAATGTCTGTATAATAAACTAAATAGTGTCATATCATTTGAATCCATACGACTATTTTAACGTATAGATAAGCGATTTTATTGTAAAATCTGGTTAATAATTTATTTAAATAGCATGTGAGTCAGATCGACCGTGACATCATTTACTGTTTCACTAAATTATTAAAATATACGTATACGAGCAGAAACTGTTAAAAAGTAAAAGAATTATTATAACTGCGCTTGAACTTTTGACCTGCACTAGGCGGTGATAAAAGAATGGAAATAGTACATGAGTCATTGTATAATTTATGTTTTTAAAAACCGTTATTTTTTATATTGTTTGAATCATCGCGCCCAGCCCTTTTTAACAGCTCTGAATAGTACATCTAATAGTACGTCATATCGCATCACTAACAAATAATGCAACTAGTACTTTATCTGATGGATGATGTTTTAGAATAACCTTCTTTATAAGATCATTCTAATAATGCTGCTACTATGACCATATACCGCTCCTGCGGGTTCCTTATTAATTAAGTTATCAATCATCCTGGCGAACATTATAATTTAAGCTAGAGCTCAAATTATAATATTCTGGCGAACAGCACACGCAATGTTCCCAAAGTATATTGGAAACTATCGATAAATTGTCATAAACAGAAAAAAGAAACAATTGAAAACAAAAAAAAAAAACATTTGGTATCTTTTACAATAGACCAATATTATTGAAATACAAAATCTGCTCTATCTATTCTGCACAGTTACCGCTTCGCCTCATACGAGATTATTTTATTATTTCCATTACAAAATTTTTAAACAATAATAAAATTAACTTAAATCTCTAACTCTTAAATGAAGTTGAGGCGGTGCAAAAAATTATGGACTTATTTTCGAGAATTAATTGGGGGCGCACCAAAAATGAAGAGAAACTCTCGCTATTTGAGAGAAAATCCTGCCCAGCAGTAAACAATTGTGTTAACGACAAAAAACGGCCTATGTAAATTTCCTGATTCTTCCACAATCACCTGTTAATCCTCCTATTTAATTTGAACTCTACTTCATAAATTCATCACTTCCCATGTCTTACATTGAGTCACCGTAAGTGACCGAGTGAATCGTAAAATATTTGGATTTCGTATTTGACCCTCCGAGACATTGTAATAAGCTACTAATGACAATTTCTAATATTGCTTCATATAATATACAAAATGTCCTTTTCCAAATGCGGCGTCAACCTATTATCTAAAATATCTTAGCTGTCCAGACAAACATATGTAGCATAGGTCAATTGAAGTAAAATATAATACTAACAATATTATAAATTTACAACCATTGCCTTATAATTTTAATAACAATTAGAGTTTTATCAAATCTACAGACATCCAACGTACCATGGCAGACAAGTCATGTATTTTTATACAATACTTTGAAAGGTACGATCCAGTGAATACGATGAATATGGTGGAACGATGGACTGCACACTCGTTTATAACTTGGCACTAGAAAAAAAAACGTTCAATGGCCGCTGGGTGGAGACCGATGTGGCAACGCACTCAGAGGACTTCGGTTATGTTCCATTAGAGATCCCGGAGTCATTTTCGCATTGCAGAGAAAGGCCATCAGGAGCGCCATCAAAGCGTCCCCCTCGCAAAACAAAAAAAATGAAAAAGCTATAAATACGTTAGTACATTTAGAAGAATACTAAATTGTTCGACATGGCACGCGTCACCCACGTTCAATGCCTGTAAATATAAACGGAGCCATAAACGGGACGTATCGTCAAAAGTCAAAAGTTAATTGTCAAAAGACAGTTAAGGGTCGACGCCGCGCGACTGCGGTAGGTACCGCTTGGAAGAAACAAGCAATGAAGGTTAACAAGGTGATAAAGTTAACGTAATGTGAACATCCATTAAAATTGACGATCAATGCTCAAAATTCGTCTAATTGTTAAAATATGTAATCCCTTGCGAACTATAGGTATATATTTATTTTGTCCAGATAATGATCCAAGTCCATGTGCTTAGGCACGATAGGTATAATGTGCTCCTTGGCTACTGCTGCGTGCTGCTCATCATAATGAGCAAAGTGGAAGAAAAGAGGCACGCTGGACGCCGGAAATAGTCGTGGCTGAGAAATATCAGGGAGTGGACAGACATTACCTCTCTCGAACACCTATTCCGCCTGGCTATGGACAGAGAAAGGTTCAAGGAACTAAAAGCCAATCATCAGTAGTGAAGAGGCACAATAAGAAGAAGAATGGTCCACAAATTGATATTATTTATACCAAATGACAAAATTACATCATTCGGGCCTAGGAAGTGGACTCATTTTCTCAATACCAATAAAATACACTAAAGATATACTTTATTTATTATATTACATAACGCAAATGACATAAGAAGTTAATTCTATTTCAATTATTCTATGTAGTCTATATCTATACTAATATATAAAAATGAGATAGTGTGTGTCTGTGGTTACTCAATATCACGCAAGAACCACTGTAACCAGATGTAGCTTATTTAACTGGTCAGTTTATACGCTACTTTTGATTTCATTATTTTTCGCTATTTAAAGATGGCGACTATTTTGCATAGTGTATTCACAATAATTTTTGGTTTCAGACTTTCATATTTCCATTTAAAAAAAAGAGAAGGCAAAATTGAAAACTTTTTATGGCATATATGAGGGTAACATTTAAATTTCTATCCGGACGGTACTTGTGAGTTTTTCATTTACATACCTCCAACCGTTAGCGAGTAAAACCTTATTTTAAGTCACGTAGCGAAGCACGGGTACTTCAGCTAATGAATAAATACCAATTTCTACATATAATCGCATATAATCTTCTTATTCGCTTTTGTACTTAAATATACATACTCTCTTTTCGGTACGTACATATCATGAACCCAACGCTAATTGATAAAAGAAAAATAAAGGCAACTAATTGGTCTAAATAACAATAATCGCCGTTGGATTAAACAGCGCCAAGAAACACAGATACCGAATTCTCAGAAGGGTATTCCTTCCGTTGCCTCTAAAAACAATCTGTATACGATGTTTAACTTAGATACATAAAAAATTGAAAGCATGATTGTATCAAAATTCTATGAGTGTATCCATTCTTTCAGCCTTTTTATAAACCCATAAATATAGAAAAATTCCACTGTTTGTATATGTTTCAATGACATTGTAATAATGGAGTCGATTTGAATATAATAAATATCTTCATTAAATACTCCATCTAAAAGCCGAACATAAATGGAATGTAACGATCACGTCAGATCTTTTATAAAACAAAAGTTTTTACAACAACTTTAATATGGTCAATTAAGGAGCAATTTGATTGTCCGAGAACAAAACTATATCTCTGTTAGCACGTTTTAGAGCCATCTATATGCCAATATTTTGATAATGATAATATATATATTCGAATGATAATATACTCGAGTAAATGGGTTGTCAGTTATGAGCTAAGAAATGTAAGGGGAGAGTGGTCATTAATTAGGTATATATTTATTAGATGTATATCTTTATTTATAACTAATAAAGTCAGGCAGACGTCCTGCCACATAACATCTCTACATCAGAGCCAACCATGGGATCCATAAGTACTACTTCTCGAGATGGAAACCACACAAATTATATAATTTCTTAGACTAACATATACTATTAATGTATTTATAGGTTACTTAAATAGATTTTTATGGTAAAAATAAAACCAATGGAACAATAGCTCGCTTAGTATTGATAGTTACATTCATTAATCCAGTCTCATGAATTATTTCAGCAAAAGAGATCATAGCTAAACTTTTAGTACACCAATACTTGAGAGGACTTAAATACATTTCATTCTTCTAATAAGACACAATGTTCTTTCTAAGCATTCTGTGCCAAAATTTTTAGATTATTTATACTAACACTCAAATAAAAGAGGTAAATTAATTATAAAACTGCTGCCACACTGTCTGCAGCCTCTACAGTATAATTTACATAACATTCATGAAGATACAACGTGACCAATACATATTCAATATGAATCGTAAATTCAATGGAGAATAAAAAGACGAGACGATACGGACACCTGACCATTATGGCCCGAGAGCATGGTATAAAATATCACTACCGAGATTTATTTCACGCCGCGTCCGCGATTAATCGAGAAATATTAATTAGCAACGCTCTGAGGTCAACAGACTGTTTATTATTATACTCATAATTTGGGTATGAACGACACTCACGAAAATGAGACCAGCTTTAAATTCGACTAAAGTGAAGGATCGATACAAAAATTGATATTAATATTTTTTACTTCGTATAATCAAAAATATAAAAAATCCAGTTTTTTTTATTTTCATAATACGAGTGAGAGTCGTTGAGGTCCCGCTATGAACAAGTTTAATATCAAATATCTCACGCGCATGTGACGTTCATTTTAATTTATTGTTATGTGGTCACTATAGTGTATGGACTTTTATCACCTAGTCTAATGAATATAGGATTCCTATGTATTTTACAGTGTATGCTCGTTTGCTATTTTAATTTAACGATTGTAATGATAAGTCACACGTCACAATCCGTCAAGGCGTTTGGGCTGTAACACATTCCAAGGAAATGGACATACATACAAACATACATACGCTCGAAAAACATTAACCTCCTTCTGACGCAGTCGGGTAATCATAAAAGTAAGAACCCTTTTTAGTTCGAGAAGCATAATCGCCACATCTATTTATGACTAATATTGTCGATGTTAAACACTGCTTTATCTTGTTCTCAGGGGTAAAAACGCATATGAACAACGTTAGGTAAGACTGTTATTAATATAATAATATATAACCTAATAAAAAACTTTGTGTTTTCATTTCATTAATAGTTATGAAGCATCGAGCTAACGGTTCTTGTCACAATGAGTTTAAATGTTTTAATTTAAAGGACATTTTAACGACGATTATAAAATAGGTTTCAAAATTCAAAACAGCAGGTTTCGGACTCAGTGTACGGTGAATGAATCCAAATTAAGCAAATCTCAAAATTTATTGCAACATTTAATAGTCTGAGTAACGGTGGTAAAACGACAGCGATTTGTTACTAGCCGCGATCTGAATAAAATCTAGATCTATAAATCAGTAATTGTGTCATTTGACTTTCGATTATAGCGAAGATGTAAGTGTTCCATGCGTATAAGTTTATTTACGTCTACAAACATCGAATATGGCACAAAAAATATATATTGTTTATACAAAATTAAGACAGTTAGGTTACATTTGTCTTAACGTGTGACGTTTTATTTTTACAACAGCCCATGATGTAAAACCAGAACAGAAATCTTAATTCATTATTCAGATGTCTGTTTCGCCGGAGATCGAACCCGGAAGCCACTGTACGTCAAATCGACATGGTGATTGCTCCGCGAGTCCTCAAATATTGCATAGTATGCTGTATAAATACGTTAATACAAACTGTATCGCAATAATACTATGTTTATATATGTATATGTATACTATCATATCTGATACGCTCAATGTCTGTAGATATAAACGGGGCGATTTTTAAATAGAAATAAAATAAATATTTACAAAATTTATTAACTATGAATTAAAAAATAATACATAAAAGATTTTCTTATCATTCCAATCCATCTAATTCAATTTCGAAAGGAAGTAAGTAAATAAAATTATTTGAAATTAAGCAAACCTGCGTATTTAATCCTTAACACTAATTGAAAATGCTGTAGTCTATAATCCCAGAGTGGTTAATAATATCCGTGGGTTGATAACTATTCTTTTTTTATATAATTAATTAATTCTAGATACAACCTGTTCTTAATTTGTTATTTAACGCGTCAATCGAATGACCACAACGTTTATTATGTGAACAAATACAAAACACAGCTTTACGCATTACTTGCTTGTTTTCTTTGCTGTTCAAATCCTAAGTTAACGTTAAGTAGGATGTATTACAGTACTAACATGGAAATTTGGGAAAATATTGACACAAGAAGTATTTGAGTGCCGTGTTTTAGTAAACTTCTTGTAAATGTCCTCACGCTCTACTCCGTATGTAGCACCCACGGTGCTGACGCAAATGACACTGTTATATCAAACACAAAATAATAAGGCGGTACGCAAACGTATACTTACACTTATTTCGTGTGGAGGACATAAGCTGCTAAAGAATATTTTGCTTTTAAACAAATTGATTTAGTGCGAGTGCGAGTCGGATTCGCGCACAAAAGGTTCTGTACCATCTAAAAAAAAACAAGATTCTTGTATGGAAGCCTCATTAATTATTTATTTTATTCTCTTTTTAGTACAAAAATAAATCGTCTGTGAATTTTTATCTTTGTAGTTATCACAGACAGAGGGACAGACGGTAAGTAGAGTCTTAGTAATAGGGTTCCGTTTTAGTCTTTTTGTACGAAACCCTTAATTATGAACACAATACACGAATTGTTTATTAGTTCATTGTTACTTAAAGAAAGTTGTCACATAATGGAACGGAAAACCAGCATAAAACAGTACAAGTGGTAAAAAAATACTTAACTACGCACTGCGACCTAACACTAGTTGGGTAGAAGTATCGACAAGCTGGCACATTATTCCCAGATTGGGTAGTACAGTAGGTAGTACTACATTACCGATACCGGACATTGTAACACCGGTTACCTACGACGCGGTCCCGTATCAGTAACCGAAAGTATGTACGTTTGCAAAGTGCCTAAAATTAAACGCACGCATAACTTTTCTTCTTAATATTGCGCACAACTAACTATAAGAAACTTTGTAAATAAATAAAGTACACACAAGTCGACTAAAGTTCTCCTAATTTGCACTCATTGACGTCCAAGATGCGACCAAAACATTGTTTTTTGAGCTCTAGCCATAAACTTTTTGCATAAATATTATTGAGGTGTTGTTTACGAAGAAATACAACTTTTGCACGTGTATAACTAGTTAATTATCACGATGAAGGATATATTGCTTGGAAACCTAAATACATGAGAGTTCTCCAATACACTAAGCTAAGATAAGTGGCACCTATGGCTTAAACTCTGTTCCGTGTAAGACGAAACTGGTTTCCATTCGAAATACACTAATAAGTATTTCTTAATTACGGTAATATAGAACATAAACGGAATAAAGGGAAGATAGTATGAAAGTAGAAATTGAAAAAAACGGCTTTTTAACGACTATAAAAAAATAACAAATATGAATGTAAATACAGTATTTATGTATAATGCAGTACATGTGGACAGTATATTAAATCATACTTACTCGGGAATATTTTTTAAACGTTCAACGCTACCGTTCTTATCTCCACATTAACCACATTTTTTTTTTCTTTTTGACAACAATATTAAGCTGACTGTGTTCAGATTTAATGGGTAATATACATAAAATACCCTAAACTTACGCGAAGCATGTCGTCTCTTTCGTTAACAGTATTTCTTAAATTGAATAAAAATAACACACGAATTTCATATTTTTTTTATAATATCGACGTAGCAAAAGAGCATGCAGTCCACCTGATGGTAACTGACCACTACCGCCCGTATACCTCTGTAATCAACCTCAGATAAGAGCAGTCTTAGCAGAGGCTATACAGGTGTAAATCCGTTGTTATTCCTGAAGACTAAGTTGAAACGTCGGATAAGTATATCTTACCATACCAATTTAAAAAAATATACTTGTCATACCAAGTTTGATTCTGTACTTTAATAAATATCGAATAGGCATTATTTAATAACGTTTAATAAGGTAATATAATTTTTTCCTAGGAGCCCATAGCAACAGACTATATTAGTAAAAATATTAACATCTTGTGAATAAACTTTATTGGCCTTCAACTTGTTAAACTCTTTATGACCATGTGTTATCAGAATTCAGTATTTTTCATCAATCGTGGTTAATTCTTATACTATAGGTACATGTATTATACTGAGAAGTGCATTGTTCACATATAAACTCGTATGTTAAATATGTGTAATCTGGAAAATTGTAGAAATATTTCTTATATTAAATTCTACGAATGTTATGTGACTATGTGTGTATTATAATTTCATGACAAAATATACTATGTGTTATAATAGCAGCAAATGTTCAGAGTCATCCTTCCCCTACTAGTTATAACATAATCTCCGTGAAATCTACTATTATTACAAAGTTCTATACGGACAAACAGAATATCAAATCAAACATGAAAAAAACTATAACAGCAAACTTTACCGTAGGGATTCAGCAGTTTTTGTTGTTTTAATGTGAAAAATATTTAAATTTTAAAATTATTATTCTTGTTATTTCAGATTACTTCGAATTTATGTTCAAACGCAGTTGGATGACTGCAGGCAAATTTTATGACCATAATTCGGACATTTCCCTTCGGGGACTAACGGTATAACGAAAAGTTGTTAGGCGGGTGAATTTGTATGAATTAGAACATTGATACACTTCTCAGCAGTATTCTTCACTTATGGATTACATTTCTTGTGAAAATCTTTACCTGGTGATAGAAACAGTCAGACACACAGACGGAGTACAGGTTGCCATCCGACCAGGTGGACCGATGACCTGAAGAAGACAGCGGGGAACCGTTGGATTCTGAAGGCACAGGACCGGTTGGAGTGTCGCCGTTTAGGGGAGGCCTATGTCCAGCAGTGGACCTCGAAAGGCTGATGGATGGATGGATGGTGGTAGAAACAAAGTAGTTCAACCAAGGAAGTACCATCAGCAATAAAGCAGTTCTTGCGTTTCGGTGGAAGGGTGTAGTTACCTGCTCACCTTTATGAGATGATCTTAGTCCTCGGTACTAGCAAAGCAAGTGTGATCGACTTTAGAAAGTGTTTTATATGACGCTTTCAGGTGGGCGGCAGTTACCACTTACCAGCAGATGGACTGCAATCTCCGTTGTTACATTAATCCGATAAAAAATATAAATATTTCATTTCTACAAATATAATCTCACCTGAAATCGACAATAGTTACGTTGTTAATTAGAACTTAGTGGCATGCTAGTCAATTGATATATGAAGCAATGGGTTTTTCATTACTCGTAGTACTGCCAAAATCAGGTTAGTAAAAATCTGGCGAGGGACAGGTGACTCCATGGAGATCCAACTTGGCGAGCCCCCTATGATCGTGAACAGTTAACGTTAGGTGATTTGCATTATCGTTCGCTACTCACATTTTACAAAAAAACTATCCTATCTCAACTCCTCAATGTTCTCGTGTAACCCCAGCCTAACATGAAACATTTCAACAGCTTCCGTTACACACAAATTTATCCTTATTTATCACCTGATAATTCCAAGAAGCAGCCAATGTCATGTGCATTACGTAATATTAAAAGCTCAGACTTAAATTTATTAAATCCAGTTAGAACCTTTTGAAACGACTTTTTACCTTTTTGTTTTATTCAACTAATTTAACATTTAATATATATTTTTATTACTGTATTATTTTATTACTGAAGACTACATCTTTCTTAGACCAAGTAAAAAAGTATATTCATCGGATATACATTTTCAGTTGCATGTACTTACAATTTGATCAAAATCCCGACATAACATCTTAAGAAGATGCTATCTATACCAAAACGAATTTTATAAATCAGTTTTATAGTCCTTAGACAAATTACATTTAAATAGGACTCATTCACTTTATCAAATACAATTAACAATTGTTGAAGAAGAATTTGAAGAAGAAAATGATTAATCGTCAGTCCTCTAACCAGACCACTGACGATTAATCATTTTCTTCTTCAACTACATCGCATAAAATAAATAATTAATTAATATTTAATTAATCTATTTATTGTAAAATAGTATACACCTAATACCTACTTAAGTATATACTAATTTTACTATACTCTTTTTCTATGCTATATAGTAAGAGTTTACCATCGTAACAGCATAGTATAACATTGATACTAGATCAC
>DWNE01006187.1:0-13284 GCA_018249875.1 Cecropterus toxeus | reverse complement strand
GTGCCGCCCGCCGCGCCGCCGCCGCCGCCGCCGCCGCCCGCCGGACCGCTCGCCTCGCTCGACGCGTCGTTCACCTGCTGCGATGCGAACCATTCATTTAGAGGTTCTATGATGATAGATATTATTTAGCACTTATACTATGTATACGCGTAGTGATTAAAGAAATTTGATAACCCGTAATAAAATGAATCATTTTTGAACGAACGAACTTAGTCATTAAGACACGATATGTAACTAATCATATAATAAAGTTTTTTTTGTATTATTTATTTAATTTTAAATATTTGATTAGTATTTTTTTACCTAGTTATAATAATATTTATACTTCGTTGTAATTTGTAAGGACATTCATTTGAATGGGAGAAAATTAACAAATAAATTATTAATCAACACAGAAACACTCAGTACAACCAAAACCACTGCTTGATACTACACCAAGCAAAACTAATTCCTAACTCATTTAGCTACAACAACTTAACAAGGAAATACTAACCGAAGTGTTGCAGGTGGGCTTGAGCTGCGGCACCTTGTGTCCGTCGCACTCCCACTCGGCGAACAGCTTGTGCAGCGCGAACGACGCCAGCTGGATCATGGGCAGGGGCGCGTCCTCCTCCTCCTCCCCCGTCTTCTCCCCGTCCGCTGTCTGGCCCTGGTTCGCTACGAACCACAGAAAATACATTTAATTTATATTCTATTTATATACATATACTATCATTACGCAACGCACGCATGAAAGCACTCAAAAAATATATATAATTTCCCGTTTTCGCAACATTTTTCGTTGCTGCTCCATTCTTATTAGTCATACTGTGATGTTATATAACCTATAGCCTTCCTCGATAAATGGACTATTCAACACTACAAGATTTTTCAATGCGAATAAGGAGATACTGACATTAGCGCGTTCAATCAATCTAACAAACTCTTCAGCTCTATAATAATTACATAAATTTTAAATAAACTTAATAATACATTGCTTTTCAGAAGCTTAGTTTCTAAGTTTAATTAGCAGTCTGACCCATAGTAACATCACTGTACTATTTGTGAATTTCATCTTTTGTCGAAGTATAAGGTATCCTATTCAAACAGCAGGAGGGATGAGGAATATGCCTCGCTCTCCCACTATCACGGAATATGCGACATGTACATATGCGACAATAGAACCTTTGCAATATTTACATACACTACAGTCACAATCAATCAATTACATCAATTAGAATGTTACAAACCTTTATTAGACATGCAGCCATGTACAGTTAAAATAAATATGGTCAATACATCAGGTTAATTAAATTATATTTGCTCTGTGGTCAAATGGATGTGTGGTTAGATGCTTTTTGACCTCACCTTCCATATTGTTCGCTTTCGCCATGCGTTTAATGATAAGATCCCTTATCGCCTGTTCCGCGGCGTCGTTGCGCGCCGCTATTTTGTTATCACCTGCCAAAAGAAGAATAATTTACAATTTTTGCAATATTTGAGTCCATTTTTAAGTACAACAGTATTTCACGGTATTTAACCACAGTATTGTAAGTATACTACAAAGTAACAAGAGAACATCTGTTCGAAGTTACATCCATTTGCGATAGAGTAAGGCGCCAGAATGTGGTCCTGGGCTCTTCCACTTGTGGAAAAGAATGAAAAACATAAAAAGAATTGAACACCTTATAGAGAACCCTACTAAGAATTCATGAAAATAAGGTGACTTGGTATGGCATAGTATGATTGATCTAACTCACCATATCCCTTATAATTGGTGCCGTCAATGGTGAGCTCAGCACAGAAAATGTGCGAGTTGGCCTCCGAAACAAATGGACTGGCTGACGGCTCCACTTTAAATTGCTATACAATAATACAATATATATAAATAAATTAAAATAATTCATGAGTAAAATTTTTCTTAACAATATATACATATAACCCACAATATTAATATGTTAGAATCTTAGAGATGAAAGATACGCATATTCGCATATACGCATACGCATATACGATTTATTTTTCTTAGATATCACTAATCATCTTTATGGAAATAATAAAAAATTGTGTGTCATCATATTATGACAAGCAAAACATAAAGTTTTATACTTAGCCACAATGTGATTGTGTGTGTAGTAATCATTCTCGCGATTCTTACTAAGAACTTTACAACTTACAGCGGCGTCTCTCTCTGCGGGCATCATCTCGTTGAGCACCATGAGCGCGTTCTTCGGGGCCAACAGCCGCCGCAGGTTCTCGTTCTGCCGCCGCCGACGTTCCTTGTTCGTAATCTTCTTAACTGTGACACGAATATCCTTGTTTTAATACGAAGTCACAACCCTCCGTCACTAGATCGATTCTAATCCCCTTTAAAGAGATCAAGACCAAGTAATAGAACAGATAAGAGATCCAATTCACAAGATCTATAAAAAAAAAACTAAAATAACTGTGGCTAATTGCTTGTTTTCTCAATATCTTGAACACAGACAAGTTTCATACCGAGTCTGTCGGAGCATCATTATTTCCCAGTCCCTGTGGCAAACAATAATAAGTAATGAATTTGAAATCTTTTTTAAAAAAAAAAGCAGCAACTGCATAACTTAAAAACCATGAAACTGAAAAAGTGCCATGTTCTCTCTGTAGATGTCATATAAGGTATAGTATATTCCTGTGTAATCAACACTACTATTATTAGCAGATACTCCTCATTAGGAAAGGCTTATGTCCAGCTGTGGATCTTCAAAGGCCAATAGATGGATGGCATATTTTGAAAAACATCATAAACTAAGCACCACTCACCTCCACTAAGTCTACTCTTCATCCAATGTGGTTTGGCCTCTGATTCCTTCGCTGACTCTGAATTGTCATTCATCTCAACATCCCAATTCTGAAACAAATTTGCTTATCTGTAGCTGACCTGTCTCACGCATAAGTTAATAAAGTAGTAGATTTGTGTAGGTAGAACAATACAAGAAAGATCTAAGAATAGACACTCTAAGCTGAAAAATGTAACACATTTTTTCAGTCTATTCTTAGTTATTTTAAGCTATTATGATATAAGAGAAACAAGTTATAAATTATTATAGTGATAATATTTAATATTTGTTATTGTTATTATTATATTTTCAATGAACGACATAATAGTATAAAAAAATACAGACAATTGAGAACCTCGTCCTTTTTGGAAGTTGGTTTGTTAAAAAAACTGGAGTCGGCCATGTTATCTGAAACGCTTATCAGAGCAAATGACACCATGCTTCACCATGCATTACAGTATCACTTTAACTTTTTTATTCAATGCGTGGCGTCACTAACGAACACCATACCTGCGTGCTTTTTCATGCTTAATTCAAGATAGGTATTTCAAAAAATTTATCATTTGCTTTGAAATATAAAATTACACAAACACACACACCCAGACCCAGATCAGAATTGTAAACTTATCATTCACATTTCTGTCTGGCCGGGGATCGAACCCTAGACCCACTGCGTGTCAAACCGCACGCATGCATGGTGACCGCCCCGCCACGCGGGTCGTGGACTACATTGCATACCTGCATCAATAAATTCTGCTGTTCTGTCGGTTGGAGCATGGCGGAGGGGGTGATCGGCGCGGGCGGCGCGGGCGGCCGCGGCGGGGGCGTCTGTTGCTGTGGCACCGGCTGTTGTTGTGGGGGCTGGGGTTGGGGAGGCGGTGGCGGCTGTTGAGGTGACTGCAGTTGTTGCTGTTGCTGATTCTGCCGATTGTATTGCTGATACGGTCGTTGATGCTGTTATGAATTAAACGAATTTTGTTGTCGTTTAAGAAGTGAACGAAAATAACCATAATATTGATTTAGCATAGCTTTTTGGGGTTAGAATAGGTCACAAAGAAAATAACTCATTCATCTATCTATTGCAACTAATAACAATAGCCCCAGCAACACAAAACACCTTTCCCTAATATTTGACAAGTACTTTACATCAACATATTTACATGCAGAGCAAAGTGTACTACAACATAAAGGTCTCATTAAATAAATAATAGTAGTAAAAGGGCACTTTCCAAATTCGTAACCCATACCTAGGCTTCAAACTCCCTTTGAAATCATAATATTTGGTAACCATTGACAAACAAAAAGTCTATTTCCAAGCAGTCAGGTAAAAATAAAGTAAAAGGGCATTTTCCAAATTCAAAACCCACACCTAGGGTTCAAACTCCCTTTAAACTCAGAATGTTTGGTAACCATTGATAAGCAAAAAGTCTATTTCCAAGCAGACAAGAAAAAAAAAGGTCCAAAGCAGACATCTAATCCATATTTCATATTAATTTCATATTAATATTATAAAGGCGCAAGTTTGTGAGACTGTATGTATGTTTGTTATTCTTCCACGTAAAAACTACTGATCAGATTTGGTTGAAATTTGACATATAGTTTGTCACATTAAACTCTTTACGAGAGTAAATGATCAAAGCGAGCAGAACTGCGCGAAAAAGCTAGTTCATTATATTGATAACCTACAGTCGTAATTCAAACACTTGGCTATCTTGCACACAGGTGACATCTGCAATCACTATTTCCACCAAATAAGTACGTTTTAATTTGCACTTTTTATGTCAGAATATGAGCAGTGATAGCCTCATGGTTGAAACTCGGCCTCTCAATCGAGGATCCGGGGTTCGAATCCCAGGAACGCACCACTGATTTTTCTAAAAAAATTATGTGCGTAATTAAATTATCACTGCTTTACGGTGAAGGAAAGCATTGTGAGGAAACCTGCACATCTGAGAGCTCTCATAAAAAAAAAATCTCAAAGGTGTGTGAATCTACCAATTGGCACTTGGCCAGCGCCGTGAACGATGGCCTAACTCTCTCACTCTGAGAGAAGACCCGTGCCCAGCAGTGGGACAATAATGGGTTGACGAGATGTCAGAATAAGGGCTATTAAATAATAAAAATGTTAATTTCATATTGCTTTAAAAATATGATGTCCTGTTTTGTTTATAGATTTTTTTGTTCAGTAATCCTGTACCAGTATAAACACAAACAATATAATTAGAATTTCAATGGGATTTCTATAATCGTGGATAATGTATTGCTACTGACTATTTTAAAATAAATTACCAACACCTCTTCTCTCCTCTCCTCTTTTCAGATAATAAAGCATTAGCACTCCATCATCATTTGCAATGATAAGCTATTTGTAGCAGAACTCCCTTGTAATTTGTAATTGGACCATGTGTTAAATTAAGTAAATTCCTGATGCAGTTCATATAATGTCCAACAGCATGGCCATCAAAACATATTTAGCTTTAAATTCATCTTAATTCTAAGAACATCTAATAAAGCACTGGTAAAAAAGTTGTAACAGTTTATATATTCATACATTAACACAGAAACATTTCTTATACTGTTGATGTAGCAAATCAACACACACCATCACCTTTCTGTTTTTTCAAATCAAATATTTAATATAATAAATATCCAAATAGTATATGAAATGCATGCTAAAAATATAACCATCCAACTATAAACTCACAACTATAAACTATAGCTAATTTCGTGATACTTACATAATTATTCCCGTTGTAGTTCCTGTTGTGACGAGGACCCGAGCCGACAGGTCCGCCGGGCGCCAGCTAGCAGCAGTTAGCCGAATTGGTAGTGAGTATCACCCCTTATACATACTAACATACACCTCACAGACCCACATCTTCACCAGACATTAATCTATTCTTACATCATGCTCTTTGATAGAAATCTGGATATAATCTAGGATTCCAAAAGGGTGTTCGGAACAATATAAAAGGTACACTCCATTTTGACTATACTTCCTTTTTTATTTTTGCACTACGGGTTTTAACATGGTGGTAAAAATCATGGTAAAATTGAAATATAATTCTAGGTTAGTCAATAATATGCACACTAAAGATACAGGATAAAGACTAGCTCTAGCCTCTGACACTCTAGTTCAAAGCACAATCAACAGTCACTCGGTAAACATATAGGGGCAAATACGCACTTACCATTTTCCACCACATTCCTACCATGTTCCACCCAGTGAAATTGTACCAATGGTAATATGTTTGAATTTTTGAACTCATCAATACCAGTATACAATATTATGTGGACTTAAATGATCTGTTACAATTCCAGAGGGCTGATCATGTTAGAAATTTGGGGCAGCTTACTGTCTACTTAAGTCTAGAGAACTTCATATGTACATGGAATGGATTTCCATGATCATAATGCATCCTCGGCCCAGCAGCTACCCTGTGAGAGGCCCGTACTGGCATCCAGTGGCAACACCGTGAGCAACAACACATTGAAATTAATAAGCAACACAATCAATGAGCAATGCTCAGGTGACAGCACATCGCAACTGACGAAACATTGTTTGATCATATACGATGCTCGCCTTCAGATGATCACAGTTCAAGCACTGTCAAAGAGTAACTGGTGACTTCATACATCCAGTGCCACGGGACTTGGCGCTCGGCACGATGCTAGAGTAACAAACGGCCAGTTAATCGCATATATATGTTAGTTATACCTCATCTTCGAAATTATTACATTAAAAATAAGAATGTGGAAATAACTACCTCGCCACCAGACACGAAGCGTCCCGGCGTGTTGTAGCGCCCCGAACTACGAGTATTATCTGTAAAGTGACAATTAAAGTTATAAGTTTCACAAGCGTTGGTTACAAATGAAAATAGCATGCATTAACAAAGCTGATCATATTTAGATACCTACAGTCATTCTATTATTCTACGTTAAATTACAACATTATTGATTTAATATTATATTGTTTAATATTATACAGTTTTAATTATAAAAACATTTTAATTCGGATTCACATCAAAATTCTCAACTTACAAGAATTGTTGTACGACATGATCGTTGGTTGAGTAGACGATTTTTATATTGATGATACTGATGGTTAATATGATTTCTATAAAAACAATCGCAAAAATAAATATTTGCAAACTATTACAGTTATATCGATTCTGAGCTTCCCCTTTTGGTTTTCTTGTAATTTAAAATACACAAAATGTATAATGGCGGCGCGGCTTCAAACTTATTTCGTCACAGCGTCAGCGGCAGCGGCACGTCAAACTTGCTTGATATTGAACACTGTTCCCAACCTGTAGCCAGGCAATTATCGTATGTCAGTCGTAAAATTATCGTACTTGACATCAAATTATCGTACAATAAAAACACTATGTTGGTGCCTCCAAACATTTTTCTACGTTTTTTTTTTGCTTTTTTAAACTACATTTTTCAATTTAAACTTCGTTAAACTTTTCAAGATTTCCTCAGCTGCCGACCAGAAAAAAACGACATGTGAAAGTATTTTAGAACCAAAAACAAAATGTTCATTAAATATTTGGTGACCAAAAAAAGGTAAATTTTGAATAATTATATGATAAGCAACGTCTCCACAAAATATTTTACACCCATAACAGACAAGGTAAAATTATCTTACAATTAAAATATACTATCGTACTTCGTTCGTTAGTACATGAATTTATCGTACATGTACGATAATTATCGTACGGTTCCGGCCACTGATATTGAGTGAGGAGCGCTTCCCGATCTTGATTACAAAATTACAGTGTTAACAACTTAAAAATACAGTATCTTTCTCGTAATTTTCTGTTCTAGTAAAAATACAGACTTTTTACGTATTTAATAAGTTATATGAAAAATATCATGAAGGCCGATTCACTATGACTTTTAGAATAGAGGAAGAGAAATTTACATCGACAAAAATAAAAGTCATCTACTTAGACAACTTTGTCTGCAATTTCATTAAGTATAAGAATATTATGGACTAAATGGTTGTTTTTGCAAAATACGGTACATTCCTACAGTGCATTTTTAGCATTACAGTATACAATAAAATGCTAGAATACGGAAGCACATCTCGATATTTTGACGGCTATAGTCTGTTTTATTGCACAGATAACAAAAAGTACTAAATTAATGACAATTTACTCCACGTTTGTTCCACACCTTCGTTCATCGTTTATTACTAGTTATAATGTACTTACATTATTTAACATTATGTTATCAGTCAAACCATAGAGTACATTATACATAGGGGTAAGTCAAACTTTTGTAATTCTTCCTTATACAGCTGTGTGACTTTCGATCGAAAGAACTGAAGTTAATTTTTGTTACAATAAATTCTAAATCTTATTTTCTGTTATAAAACCTAATATACATACAGTGTAACGTGTTGTAACTTGTGTGTACATTTATGTGTGTAGGAACATATTTTAGGCAAACATTATAAGCAAAGTATTTAAATAATCTGTGACACAGATCATAGGTAATAAATATCAATTAAATTATTTAAACAAGGAATGCGACTTGGCTGGACAAAAATCGATTTTATAATAATCGACTTTTTATGTTACTCAAATAATCGATTATTTTTCACATCCCTAATTTAAACATGGCTATTGACATAAATGGAAAGTCGGAAACTAAAAGCTTTGTATTTGTTTACTAAAAGCTGTTTTGTATCGAAATAAGGTACTTTCATTGAATTAAAAACATTTCCTTAAACGCAAGATTTTTATTAAATAATGGAAATGACCACCTTCACTTAAAACTTTGTTTATTGCCTGTTAATATAATGCGAGTAACCGTTCTCGTCGTGCTGTTTATTAATTCAATAAATTGTCTCATCTAAAGTGGAATGTGACTCTAAATTGATGATATCAACTGTGATTGTACGATCTCAATGAAAATTAATATCTTGTTCTAAAAAGGTAAGACTTGCTGAATATTATACTATCATCAGTAAATAATACTTAAATATTATCAAGGGTGAACTAGAAACAGATTTAAATAAAGGTCGAAAAGTTGTCGAAGTATAACGTTAACACAATAATAGGAGTATCAACTTGTTGTCTTGTTGTGTTTCTGTTGTATAATAGAAGATTGAGTAAATACTATAAAACCTTCATGGGTTTGCAGCCCCAACAGGCCCTATGTTGATATTTTCTTTTCGGAACTGAAAGCTTTTGTTTGTATATCTGATACTGCTCTGTAATCATTGTATTTTTAGTATTATTCACTTTAATCACCTCCAGCCATGCAGTAGGATAACTATATATGGAATTTATTTTATTACACTTTTGTATATATTGATTTAAGATCCTCGTCACATTAGGAGTTTATGGAGCTCTTATAATTATGAATATTGCCTTTATTAAATCCGTATCTGTACAGTCAACACTTTGATATATGTACGTCATATTGGATAAATATAAACATTCATTCAATTGTATATAGAAAGATATAATTCCAAGACACTTATTGCACAATTACAATGCAATTTTCATGATCATTTAATATTATATTTAACACTTTAATAAACATAAAGACTTTCTACACTCATAGCCCCACAGTAGGATTTTCTTCTGTGTCGTGGGTGCTATAGACATAAATGTAAACTTATCATTCACATTTCTGTTTGACTGGAGATCAAACTCGGGACCCACTGCGTGTCAGACCGGCGACTGCTCCACCATGAGGGTCATCAAATTACTTATATAATTATAAATGACTGTTTATAAATAGATACATAAGTAAATATTTCAAAAATATTTACATTTTCTTATATATTTATAAATGAACATTGAAGATGATAGGTTTTTATCAGAATGGGCATTTATTTTATTTCTAAACACTTCTAAAATAAGTATAGTTTCCCTTTCAAGCATGTTTAATATAAAGTTGTGTTAAGGTATACAAATAAATAAAAAAATAAAATAAATAAAGAAATAGCTAATGAGCATTCAGTCCACCTTTTGATAAGTGGTTACTGCCTTCCATGGACATATGTTACTTCATATAAAACAGGAGTTCTATCTGAAGTCAATCACAGATGCAATGCTACTTCTGAGGACTGAGTTGGTCGCCTCATATATAAATGAGCTGGCAAGCACACCCTCTCAGTGAAATACAAGAACTGCTTCATGCTAGAATTAGCTGTTTGTTTAATATGTGTTACTTAGTTAATAGGGCTTTAGTAATTTTCCACATTTTCACATAATTAAATACAGCATACTATGACATGCCTTCTTGATATCTATGAGTAAACTTAATGATTTGTAGCACAATTATTTAAACACCTCATTTCCTGTATTATCTAAGTAAGCAATAAAGAATAAACATTCAGAACCAATATTGGCTGTCATATGTAACATTATTATTTCTGATATTACAATGAGACCACAGTTATTCCATTTAGTCTAAGTGAGTAAATAAAGTAATTGATGAAAGTGTTACATAGATTATCATTTCCAATCTAATGTAACACTTTCATCAATTACTTATGAACTACCAGTTCCATAACAAGATTCAAAATTTAGTGTGCTTACACTAAATTCATTTGATCCATTTCGATAGTGATTTGTAAGTGTATATATTTATTGAGTGAGTTCTATAAGTTTGAAGATAAATTTAAAAATAACTCCATATAGAACAGCAGTTTGCAGCGGATCACTGTAGCATTGCCACTTCTGCTGAATAAGATGGCCGCATCATATTATGTTGGACTCATGGCATCCACTCTTTTCATCACCTAAATACCTGTAGTCCTTATTTACTAGTACATACACCTATTGTGGTACTTTCATTGGTACCACACTGATGAAAACATCCTCAAAACAGCAGGTTTCAAAAGTGCTGTGCTAATTTTAAAATAACTACCGGCTAATCTCATTAGTGATGTTCCAGGAGATGTGATTGCGGCGATGTCGTCAGTGCACTGCGTGGTGGTGTGGGAGTGGCAGCAGGACGGGCAGTGGCTGCCGCACTCGCCGGGCGTGGCGCGCACGCTGGAGCGCGCGCACGCCAAGCAGCTCACGCGCGTCGTGCTCGCAGACGCCGATCCCGCACTCAAGGGCCATTATGTCAATCTGAGGACGCTTACACAATGTTCTGATACACCTGGTATGTTTTTTATTTTATTCTGAATGTGGCATGATGTTCACTCCTGTCCTAGTTTTAAAATGTGCACATACTTGTGATTTTTCTAACTTCTGAGCTTATTAGTGTTTATGAATGGAATGAACATTGGTAAGAAATCTACATGTGTGAGAATTATTTTACTGCGTGAGGAAATCCACGCTCAACAATAAGACAATGGGTTGACAAAATTAATTATAAAATTGAAAGTCTGAATTAAATAAATGGTTAGTTATGTAGAAAAATAATTATAGTTAGAGGCTATAGATATGCTTATATAAGCATATTTACGGCCACTGACCGAGAATATTTTTTACCAATAGTATATAATGCAATGATTTACTGTATCATGCACTGATATACGGTAAATCATTGTATAATATACGATTGCTCAAATCGAATAAAAACAATGATTAATTAATTTGTTTTGATAAATGTGTCATAATGATCTGGTGTAAAGAATTGAACTGACATGAGGTTTGTAGGCGTGGCGGAGTGCGCTGTGCGACGGTCGTGCTACAGCGTGCAGTCGGCGGGCGGGCGCGGCGCGCGCTGGGAGTGGGCGCGCCTCGCCGACGCGCGCGCCGCCGCGCTGCGATACGAGCCGCTGCCCATGGAGGTAGCGCATCTGTATATTGTTATAGCTTCCATATCATTAGTTTTCCATTTGCACTTTAATTTATTTTATGAGTTTGAAACACTTTACCTATTCAAAATCTTAAACAAATTGGGATGCCTTTTCTTCATGAATGTTATGGGGATTGCTTGTGATGTTAAAATTTGCGCCTTTCTTATGCTTCATTTTGTTAAAACTAAAAAAGGTGTTTTCATATACTTTTTAAATAAACCATTCCAAATTGGTATATTTTGCGTGAAACTGTGATTTTTTTTTTCAAAACATATATTATTACTTTCCAACGTTTCCACAGTTAATAGATGGCGTCACAAATATATTGAATTGTGTTGTAGTTCTCCCAATATCTTACATTACATTTCTGGACCAAATCGCAGCATTACCTTACCTGAATCAATCTCCCTAGGCAAACGTTAGTGAGAAACGTACGATTCGCAGATCCAGTGCCGGCTGGAGGAGGCGTGGTCGCAGGGCGCGGAGTGCGTGCAGTTCGAGGGCTGGGTGGCGTCGCTGTCGCGCATGACGGCGCGCGCGGCGGGCGGCGGCGCGGCGCTGCGGCTGCTGCGGCGCGGCGCGCAGCCGCCCTACCCGCTCACGCGCTCCGCGCCGCCCCCGCCGCCGCCGCCGCCGCCGCCTGAACGGGTGCCTATCGAAGGTGAACTGCTGTAACTTACTGACACGATTGCATCACAAAATATCGACTTGCTTAAAGGTTTTACGTTATGTTGCGCGGACAAGTTACGAGCTGTAATTTTACTTCATATTTCTATAGTATTGTTCATTAAATGATTCCGTACTATATTCTACAATCTAGTAATTGTTCTGTGCACGCTGCTAGAGGTGAGACTACTGAAGAAAAGCGTGAGTATTCATATTTAAATGGTTATGAAAAATGTGCATAAACTTAAAAATATAGGCCTTGTAAGTATTAGTATTTTTTACTGACAAGAAATGAGTCTAAACATAAGGTATCATTGAAACTTCAGTCTCAATTGCCTGCACTTATGAAATCACCAAAAAATAGAGTAAAACTCTGTCGGCCATGAAAATTTGCCATTATGCCGTTAGATTAGGTTATAGAAATATTATAAACTATTATAAATTGCAAAATTACCAAAAGTAATAAAACAAAAACAAAATATCATTATTATTTGCAGGTCGAAGACCACGCATTCCCCACCAGCATACCGGTTCGAGCGTGCACTCGGTGCAATCAGTGCAATCAGTTCAATCAGTGCAGTCGGTGCAGTGTCCTCAGCCGGCGCGGGAGACGCACCGGGGCGGCGCGCGGAGCGCCTCGCCCCGGGACCGCAAGCCGGGGCTGGCCAGACAGATACTACATAACCTTAATATATTTAGTAAGTTTTAAAGTTAGTAATTAAAAAAAATAATAAAACAAAGATTAAGATAATCATTAATTAATTTCTCACGCCACATATTTATTATTTAACCATCAAAATAGTGTGAATTTTTCCCATGTACTAAAAAGGTTTATCTTGTTTCCTTCACTTTTCTTATTATATTTGAATACTATTTAAAATACAACGTTACGGAGATAAAATTGAAATGAACTAGATTGGAAGTACAGGCTAATTACATCGTGGAACTCAAAACGAATCGCTGACTCGTTACACGCGTGTGCTAGTCGGGCCAGAGAGAACTAGGTTGCAGATGCAGCACTGACGTCAATCACGCAGTTTC
>DWNE01006186.1:0-13284 GCA_018249875.1 Cecropterus toxeus | reverse complement strand
CAAGCTACCATTTACCAACATTTCTGTAAGGAAAAATGTTGGGCGTCTTGTCGAAAGGAAGACACTCACGAAAAATCAGCTTGTTAGTAATAGATGATGAAAACTATACTAGGGATCCTGTACTATATTTAATGTTATAAATAAAAACCTTTAACATACAATCATATGCGTACTACATAAGTTTTAGTTAGGTATTACAATTTATGTATCTATATTTGTATGTCACTATAATGGTATGTATCACTCTATCTATATATTACTAGTTGTTATTTTTTTTTAATGACTGAAAGTTTGTTAAATTTCTGCTTGGATCTTCTACTAGGTTTCTTCCTTACTGCGGCTTGTGCCTTCTACTTATTTTTGTTTTGTAGTAGTGTGTATATTGTAAGAATGGCAATAATGAATCAACCATTGGAAATAAGAAGTAACTATCCTTATCCCGAGGAAGTTGTTATATTTCTAGCCTATAGATGAGTTTCTAACAAGTGTTTGAGTTGATATGAGTTTCTAACTAATCGTACTTCTATTACATCATCGGTTAACGTTGTAATGTATGTTAAAAAATGTTAATATTAATACTTAAAACGCGTAAGCGAAGACACGTTTTAAGTATTAACATTTTTTCAGTGATGAATTGAGCTTTTAGTACTTCTATGTTTTCATTGTTTTCCATATAATATCCGTGTAACATTAAACATTTTTGCATTGCCATGAATTTGCCAAAATACTGTCGTGCTTTTCGATTTATTTCGCAAGTAGGTAACATCTTTTGTTTTGTTAAAAATCACAAATAGATTTTGGTTTGGTTACACCACCCCGGTAGAATCATATACCTAGCACAATGTAAACTAAACAAATTGCGTCTACGACTAGTAAACGTTATATTCTTTGTAGACGTAACGTGTGAAAAAAACTTCGATTATGATAAAGCAAGTAGAATTTGCCTGCAAAGCTAGAATTTCAAGCTGTAAATCCTGTGCAGTGAAGTTCACGTACTAACTATCGCAGAGCGCTGAAGACCTATGTAAGTAGGTAATACATAAATATATTTAAAAATTGGTATTTATCTCCCGCGTTTGTTCATGATTAGTTGTCACAACAATGCCAAATCTTGAGAAGCTGTGCCGAATTGCTCTTTCATCATTATTCCAGATTTTTCAGACTTGTCCTCGGTTAGACAGTCAAAAAGTTACCAATAACGTTGTAGGCTAGTCACTTGTAGAAAAACTATGCAGCTCATTGCTTTAGTTTTCATAATACTGCTTTTTTGTGCCTGAAACTCCTGAATCTCTTTGTAGATTCATTGAAACGATGCAAGCTTCCATTAAAACTCCATGTGTTACAATTGCTCGTCCTAAATTATTTAAACACATTAAAATTAAGCCTCTGATTAGTTTTGTGCAGATAATCCTAAATACTGATGATTTGGATAAACGCTCAAGCGCAGTAACTGATTAGGGTATTTAAAGCTTAAATAATATCATGGTATGTAGCTATGAACTTATTACAATAAAATGTGGTGTTTATTACGGTGTTAGGCTCACAAATTATCGAAGATCGATCGTTTTGATTTAAATTAGGGCGTTTAAATTTTAATGGTTCCTTAAAATAATCCCTTAGAACCTCAAAAATAATGTCCCAAAAGATTATGACCGGGAAAAAATCTCGTTTTTCGAATTTGAGTAAAAAGCCATTTGGTCCGCCGCGACTGTTGTTTGAAAGTCCTTTTTTATAAATATGAAGTAGAAAACGAGCAAGCAGCCCACCTGATGGTGGTTACTGCCGCCCATGGACATTTGTAAGCAACTTCTAATAGAACAGGGGTTCTATATGAAGTCTATCACAGATGCGTTGCTACTCCCGAGGACTAAGATGGTCGCCTCATATAAAAGTGAGCCGGCAACCACACCCTTCCACCGAAACGCAAGAACTGCTTCACGCTAGAAATAGGTGTAGCGGTGGTACTTCCCCGGTCGAACTACATTGGTTCTACCTCATGGCAAATAAAGAAAAGTGCTGAAAAGAAGTTACAGACTTTCCAGTACTAGAGCAGGTATACGATAAATGTAAGAGAGGCAAGAATCACTTTAAGTTTAAAAGTAGAAAATATATGGTGACAGTGCATAATCGAGACGATAATCTGGAAGCACAATTGTAGGCATCGCAGATTCATGATTTTAAACTATATATTTTTTTTTATCTTAAAACTTTTTTTAATTTGCTGGACTCATAACTAAGTCTCAATTTTCAAACTGTTCATTTAAAAATTTAAATTATTTTTGTAATGAATCTATGTACATTGTTTAAGTATCTTGAAGTACTGAGAATTGTTTTATACTGCATAGTTTTTTACGTTACCAATATCGCAAAAATCCCGTTTACTTCTATTGCAGTTGATATATACGATGTTTTTTCAGAGAATTTTCAATTTCATGCGCTTGGAGATGGCCCTAAGGACGTAGAAGATGACGAACATCAACTACCTATGAAAACGAGGAAAAAGTGTATGAAATAGTCATAAACGATCACCAAATCACAATCAGAGAAGTCGTTGATGATGTTGGCATATCGATTGGCTCATGCCATTAATTTCTTTCGAATGTTTTGTCTAAAAACTCGTGGCTACATTAGTTGTTTCAGATTTTTAGAATTTTGAACAAAAAACAATTGTGAGCGCAAGTTATTCAGGAATTGATTGAATTGATTAAAAATTCTATCCAAAATTATAAAAAATAAATTTACGTAACATTGTTTGAAACACTAATGAGAATGTAACATTTAATTAATTAAAATAATTTTGGATAGAATTTATGGATTTTTAATCCTTTAAATTAAATTTATTACTTTTGATACGCGGTCTTCCTAGTTATACATATGTCTCTTTTAAAATGGGCGGGATTCCTCGATATAATGCCCCAGTGGTTAGTATAAAGTTTCCTATAATTATACATCTACCACGTCTTATTACGGAATAATAGACCTTACAAAATAAGTATGTAAAACACAATAACTCTTAATAAGTAAAAATAATCATACAATATAAAATATGGGCATAACCATATTACCAATAACAATACCATATACCGTAAAGGATTATACCACATAAGCTTTGTGGTTCGTCATCGCGGGTTTTTTTGTCACCTTTTTCTGTCATATAACAGCATTTTTAAGCCAGTTCTGCTTTCAAGGGAAACATAGTTATCCGAGGCTTTCATACTTATACTGGATTCAGGGCTTAAGTCGTTTCTATGGCCAACTTCATTACATATTTCCATGGACGGCAATAGCCACCTATCATCATTTCCATCTGATAGATGCTCGGTTGCTACTTCTATAATATAATATTTAAAAAAAGAAACATTATGATTAAATTGATTTATTTTAATATAGCAGTTGTACGTAATTATTGCATGTCATGCATAATTATGACATAATTCAAGATTCGTATAGTCATATTCCATAATACCTTCCAAAGATGGGGATATAAGCAGGCATCGTGTGTTAATTTGTCGAAGTTCCCGAAATGTGGGCTTATGACGAATGACTCCCTGCAATAGGCACTGTTAGTTAAGTAGTTGTATATAGGATGTTCCTCATTTTTTATATTTATTGAAAATAAAAATTTATGTCACTAAAAATTACAGATTTATGCAAAGCATTTTTAATTTTATACCAATTACCCACTATACTATACTGATTGTGTCCATTAAGTAGATAATCCAATATGAGTGTATTTTTAATGATTGCGATTATTTACATGATAGTAATCTAGTTCCCTCATCGCCAGGTCCAATGAGTATGGTAATTAAGGCATTAATTCCTACTATTTTCTAGTCTTTCATATATTACATTTTATAAATATGTTAATAATTTTTTTGCGATTCTTGAAATATTATATTCTAATTAATGTTCTCGTAATTATCGAAATAATACACCTTGTAATGCAGGCTACACTTTAAACCATTTTAAATTCCTTGAATGCCAATGCCGTCTCTTGCGTTTGGTGTCCCTGACATGACCTGAATAAATCAATATAGGTATTTTACTTTTTCACTTACGCAAACATATTGAAATTAAAAATTATAAAAGTGTTCTTTATTAAATTTAAATGCCTTACATAAAAATCCGCATTGAATCAAAGTAAATACTTTAATTTAAAATTTTGCAACCGCAATCACGCTGTATAAGAGTAGCAAGGGAGCGTGAACTAACGAAGTTTCGGGTTCGTCCCTAAGTTACATTTGCAAGGACTGGGGTTTTGTCCCGTCTCGCTGATCTTCTAAGATCCTGTTTGTGTGTTCACTGCGAATAATAGGATGTAGATGTGGACGTGTTCACGTTAATTATATTTACGTATCTCTATATATACCCCAACTATGTAATTTTCTGTGTATTGTTGTCTGTCAAGCCTTAATTTTCAAGTATTAGTAAATATTACTGTGCGTGAAATTTGTAACATATTTTATACTTCATAGACAATATTCGTCTTAGTGACTTTCTTTTATTATAAAACAAGCACATTTAGAATTGTTAAAATATTTACAATATTTACGAGTAGGTATAGGTAAGCGGCCACTTCGTTACGTATTCATTATGAATTTATTTTGATAACGCGGATAAAGTCGTAAAAAAATATTTGTAGGCACTAAATTGATTTACAGATGGGTACTTATGTATCGATACAAAATAAAAAGTCTAATAAACATCGAAAGTTGTCACATCTTACAAAGGATCAAATATCGCTAAATTTTTGTAATCAATCCAAAACAAAATACGAGGCCTTACCAAAGTCGACCATCGCTTTACTGTCTATGATTACTAGGTTGCAAAGATTCTTATAGGAAACTAAAATATAGATATATATTTTTTTATTTATTGCATACAGCTAGGCAACTTTCTGTCTTCGCAACTAAAAAAAGATCTAAAGCATACGTTTTTTCAACCATAGGCTCATTGGTGGTAAAAATTAAAAAAATACAGCGTAGTGGTCATGTCGGGGATTTCTACTTCCCATAAGGCCTCTGATATGGGTTAAGGGTCATCATTACAACCTGACCGACGGCTTAACGTGTACGAAGTTCAGAAGCACACAAATATTCTACTTCCGGTCATGATGAATTTCTATTAAATAAATAGTTTACATAGATTAGACACAGTTAGATTAGAAAATGTTTTATTTGTAAGTTTAACTGTTTAACATTCCAAACATAAATAAGTTATCGCCGGGAGGTAATGAAGAGTGATCTTACAAACTTTAGAATATTTTGATTAAAATTAACATTTATCTTTTAGTATAATATTAACAGCTCGTAAACAAAATTAAAAATATTAAAAAATTAACCTAACTCCTGTCATTTATTCAGTCATAATAATAATAACATTAATAATTTTAATTTTATTATTGCATGAATTTGTATTTGAAGTTTCATATCTTAAATCGTTACGAGTAATTTAAAAGATTTATTGTAAAATAGGTTTCGTTATGAACTTTATAGTATAAATTAACATAACATAACAGTACGTAATTTAAGAGCCTATAAAATATCCCTTAAGCTCAATACAGCGTATTACTGAACACTGAAAACGGTTTTGAAAATATCTACGACACGTCTAACGTTAAAAACATAAGATAGCTATATACTTAAAAAAAAATAACGGTCAGTAAGGCTATTTGATGTCTGTTTAACGTAATATGTTGAAAAAAGAGGGAGTGAAAAGAAAAAATAACAAAAAACGCGAAGGCGGGGACATGGGAAACGGAAACTTGTTGTTTAATAAACTTTAGTCTCCCTTATTGATAACTAGGATAACGACGTTTGTTTATATTGCTGGTGTTCCATTTAAAAAAGAACTTTTGTAATATTTTCCTTATCTTATTGACTGTTAAATGCGTGCTAATCCAAAAAAAATACCAGTTTATATGTTTTGAAAGTAATTTTAATTCATCATAATTGTTTGTTGTTTACTCATCTATCAGAAGACTGTATTTGTAACAACATGCAAGTGTCATATTTAATTTAACACTTCTTTGTGTAATAGGTATTTATTACATTTCTATAATGATATCACTCTGTTACTTTCCATGCATTGTAATAATTAGGTCCATAATTATGTACTGTGGCATAAAAATCCACTTGAATGACATTGTTAAATATTTTAGACTTATCATTTATTTGCCTTTTAATAGAAAGTTCATAATTTTGAAGGCATCAAGAGAAAGGCGAGCTAGAATGACATTTGAAATATCATAGATTTCTAATTTATTTGCGTCTCACACCTACTATTTCAATTTTAAATACTTATAATATAACGGGATTACATTTTACAACAAGAAGTGCTAAAGTAGTATAATAAATTGTAAGGTTCTTTCATTTTTTCTACTTTGGTTTACAAATTAAATATACTTAGTTCTAATGTATTTGTTTAAAATACTTAGAGTATTTTAAACAGCTATAGCTATTCATGACTGCGTTTAAAACGGCGAAGAACTTTATTTATTAAGCCATTTAAACAAATAAATATCTCTGACTGACTGACCTGTGCCCATCCTACGAAACGAGGCGGCCGGCGCCCGCTGCTTCTCCCAAAAGGCAGACAGCTCGACTGTTGACCACTGACCTTCAAAAAGTAAACTTTTCCACCACTTGTTTAGTAGACATAGTATTTGTTTTATTTAGATTTAGATTTTAAATTAAATTATTTATGACACTTAAAGGACTATGTAGATTTCGAAATTCGCACCGCGGTCAATAGATCTAATTTTTTTATTGACTTGTCCACGTGACTTCACTACCCGGTCGCGGCTTTCGACAGACTGGTCTGATAATTGTGATCTTTGAAGCCGCTGCGGAGATCGCGAGTCACATCATCCCCTGATTACAACGAGTTCCACCCCCTGAGCGGGATGGATACATGGGGGGTTGGAAGGTGCAAGCGAGACGGGTGTGATCCCATCTTGTGTCCCGGTCCACAGGCTACATTGTCACGGCATCGGTGGCGGCGAATCTGACCGTATTACGGACAAACATAATGGGCGTGCTGAGCTATAATGCGAATTGTTGCCCTGATATTTTTACCTATAAATGTAACAATAAAATAAAAACTAAACAGAAACAGTATTATTGCATGACATAGATTTGTTTTAACTGAACTTATTTATAGCAAACTCAGATTTCTACCGTGCTATGACTTCTATTTTTAATATTAAATTATCAGTATAAGTAGTGCAAGGTAGTATCAAAAGTAAGATTTCGTTCACAGTATAATATTAGAATACGTATGGCTGTCAATAATAGAAAACTATCAAATAATTCCGGAGCTGAACTATCAGCTCAGTAAACATTAAAATGTCAAGTAAGACGGTGTGAGAGAGGGAGCTTTAATTGGCTGGGCGTCGTCGGCAGCCAATGAGAGGGCAGGTTTTAGATGGGAGGCGGCGCGTAGAGCTTTCGAGTTGAAATCGAGCTACGAAGCGAATTCGCCACGTGCGATGTAGACTTAGAACGTATTCACACTATCTTTGCCGAGCGGCAACCGCAGAATACGTGAAAGAATATTTTATTAACGGTTCAATCCGCATCCTATCTGCCTTGCTGAAGCTTTAGGTTTTTTACTGTAATTTAGTAAGGGCGTTTGTAATGTTTTTATGGACTTTATCGTCACATATTAATAGGTTTTAGTATATACAGTGTAAGGGTCAATATAATTTGGAAAATATCGTCGATAAAATAATAGAAAATAGATTAAATAAAGTTTCTTCTAGATCTATAATCAGATAATTTAATATTCTTTTTGATGAGTTTTAGTGAATTATCATGTATGTGGTACGAAGACTTAATGCGTCCATTTTCGGGAAAAATGGAAAATTAATGGAAAGTCTCCATTATTTTCTGCTTTAAATTCAAAATAATTATTAAGCGTATTGTTAAAAGTTAATAGACTAAATTTAAAGTTAAGATAATACGTAGTGCCCACACTCGTATGTTACGAAACCGCTGTTCTAAATAATAAAGACTCGAATAAATAAATGGTCTCTTTTAATTATTCTGTTTTTTAGGATGTTTAAAGCTATAGTATATAAAGATGTACCTACTGTTAATGCATGTCTGATTTAATTTTGACCATTTAAGGCACTAATAAACTTCGAGTAAAACTTACCATGGTAGATACTTATGAAAATATACTAAAGTGAAATCACAAAATGAAAACATTTTTTTAATTGGAAACGAAGAAGTGTCGTGTGAGATTCCCACACTTCGTTATACTCGCCACACAAATAAATATTATTTTAACTTAAACTTAAAATAATTTAAAAATAATTTTAAATCTGTGGCTCACAATTGTTCGTTATTGAAAGGGAAACATATGCACGGGAGGTTATGAGTGGTGAGGGGTGGGTGACGCTATAAGCACTTGAATACTCCAAATAAGTGCGCGTGACCGGTCCATTGTTGGTTAACGTCCCCCGTAAGCTCTATTTGCGCAACGAATGGGACTTGTGATGTGTGTTTAATAAGTTCATCGGCTATTGCCATCGTTCTATGACAATTGTCAAGGAATTTGTTTGTTTATTGTACCTAAACTTTATCGTAATTTTGTATCTATTTCTAAAGTTATTGAGCTTTCATTAGACCACACTTATTGATGGCAGGCAGAATAAATAAGTGACGAAACGAATAGGTAACAACCTATTCGTAAAGTAGCGGATTTAATTCAATTAAGATATTCACCTGCAGTTATAAATTCTGCTTTCATTAATTCTACTTAAATTATAATATCATTGCCAAATTAAATTTATTAATAATTCATAAATTAAATCACTTGTTAAACACGTTAAATTAAGTTAATAGTGAGACTTAACAATGAGGGAATAAATATTGTATGTACCTATCAGTAGAAATTTTGTTGTAACCGTCATTAATATTTTAACATCTGGTTTTTAATATTACCTATGGGGAATTGGGAAATAATATTACGTAGATCCGCTCGAGATAGATAGTCTTAACGAATGTATGAAATCATTGTATTTTTTATATCTACATGTATATCTATAATCAAGTTAGCAATTAACAATTCGTAGCGAAGATGAATGCCAAAGAGACATTAACAAAGTGGGTCATTAGGAAAATCCACCTCTGCTCGCTGATATGGAAAATTAAAGCGTGGTAATATACCTACTGCCATATTTAAGATGCAAAAGGACTACTGATTCAATATGCAAATATGATATAGATTTAAATAAAACGTGATTACACGCATTTTTTATTATCATTACATGTATTATTTCCTGTTTCCGTAATAATGATATAAAGGTCTTTTTTATTTATTTTTTACTTACTTAGGCTTGCGTTTTCGACAATCTCATCTGATGGTAAGTGTAATTTTCTTTCGTTAATGCCTCAATAATGTGGATTATTGGCGTTGTCATTTTATTACTTCAAGTCTTACCGGTTTGCCGACAATCGCATCTAATAGCGAAATTACCGCTTTTATTATTGCTTGAATAAAGCCTAGAAAGTTGTCAAGAAATTATGAATCTGACAAAGATTCAATCTTGCACCCCACACTACCCCTACGCAAACAAATGTTCGCTTCCCTATATCAAATTAGAATACTCAGTTACACAATGGTCCATCCATATCAACGTAGATTACAGTGAGTAGGTGCTTTAGGCCTGCTTTTAGCGGTGTGATGGTAACACCTGGTGACAAATGAGCACTACGGGCAAAAATCGCGTCGCGCACCGCGCTCGCCTGAATTAATTCGTCTCGCGGTGTCTCTTAAAGCGTCATCCCTGGTTGAAGACTGCCGAAATGTATAGATAGGGACTGGTTTGATATTCGTTATATATTATAAAAATATAATTGTGCACGTGAGTTACAGCGTATAAAGTAATTTTTGCCAAGCAACCATTGATAATGCTGTGATACCAGTTTTTGTAACATAAATACAAAAATACGTACACTTAACTAATAATTAAGTATAATTATTAATTAAGTGCACGTATTTTTTATCTATTACTAACTATTAATATAAATGCCACTTCCTCTGTTATTTCTAAAAACTGGCAAAGAACTTAAGTTTCTTAAGTTATGAAAAAGTGATGGGTACGTGCTAACGTGTAACTAATGTCTTGTAATATAAGACAATTAAATTATAATATAGTATATATTTTGTTATATTGTTGGTTGAACACTTCAACTTTTGTACACAAAATGATTACATAACCATATTTTAACCCTATGACTGATTTACATTATACTATTGCTCAAAATGAAATTCTTTATTGTTTTGAATATAACCTATGTCTAATGTTATAAGACCAACAAAGTATGTATATTACATAGACCAACAAAATATATTAAAGGAACGGTAAGAAAAAAAGTATTTAGCTTTGATTTTTAATTAGTTCTTTCTAAAGCTTGCTACGTCGTAGCGCTCGCGTAGCAGGCACTTAGCTGGTAGCCTGCGGCACTCTGATTTATGTCCCAGCGACATTGAGTCGTGACAATTTATTTCAATTAACGTGGTACGCCCTCTAGCGGTCCACTGTGCACCATAAGATTTATATTAAAATGTCACAAATTGTACATTCATTTGATACGAATGAGGTTTTGAAAATTAATTAATTTCCTTAATTTTAACATCGTACAAAGATGCTTTCTATAATTAAAAAATGAAATAAGCCACGAAATAAGCAACCTATATAAAATTATTCCTTCTTAAGTTAAAAAGATAATAATCGGACACAAGCGTTCGGTACAAAAAAAAATCGTTAAATGCTATGCATACGAGAATGCCACTTGAACTAATTCCGTCAACAGCAGCATACGGCGGCGCTAATCTATTGTCTTTGCGCGGCACGCTCGATGTTTTTTTACCATCTAACTAAACGGTTTACTCAGCGAAGCTCGATTATTCCGGGGAATTCATTTGTTCCTAAAAGCGTGACTATTCTCGAATCCGGCGACGCTCGGCAAACAGTCGGCGGCGGCTCGCGAAAAAGTCCTTTTAAAAATGTTGCGGCACGTACGGAAAGAAAGGCATCCATTACGGGAAAGTGGCGCGTGTTGATTCAGCGATTTTATCACAGCGAAAATTGTTTTTGTCATATGCGGGCAGAAGCTCCTAATTAGTCGTTAGGCGAGAAATGTTACGTTTTGGATACATAGATAAGTGCCTTTTTATCTTTATTGTAGCCTCTTCGGGATCTGTGACTAATTGTGCCTATAGTTGGCAATGTCTCCTACTCTGCCTGTGCCCCAAAAACGGAACATAAAAATGTTGATGACGATTGACCATCAAAACTGATTTTCTCCACCCTACTGTTCATTCACCTACGCTTTCGTCCTTTGTACACATCGTATGTATACATCGATGTATACATACGCCTGTATACATCGATGTATACTTCAGCCGGTTCAAGCTGAAGTATCCGGCTTGGTAAGTGTATGCAAAAGTATATAAAATATATTATAATATAATAATAATAATAAATCAGACTAGTTGTATACTAAGTTACGTTATGGTTAGGTTAGGTTAAAATATCAGTGAATAATTTTTGACTAGCTTTCCAATTAACAAACTCCATTTGTATAGAAGACCATAGGACCCTTTGTGAAAAACTAATAGGTGATTATATAAAACCCCAAAGAACGTGCACCTGTTAATAAAGTGGTGTATTTAAATCACCACTCAGTGTTATTAATGGGCCTATACCCATATTCGATACAGCAATTTAGATCTCTAAAGTTAATATAGATGTAACGCAAATTTCATTTTGTAAATCCCAAAATTGAGATTTGCCATTGAGATATGAATTCGATCCGCTGCAACGACTCTAAATAATCTCTTTGTACTGTAAAAAAGTTCATGTTTACTTTATCTAACCCATTCATCATTCATTCGCAGCAATGTTTTAATATGTTGTAAATAAAATATAAGAATATTGTGGTGCCTAAAACTTTATTTTGTAATCAAATAATTTATCTCTTATGAAGGAAATGATCTGCAATTTTAATTGCACTGGAAAACAAAGGCAGGGTTTAAAACAATATTTTAATGCTTCACTCGAGTTATTGGGATTTTAGTACAACAATTATAAATTTTTAAATCAAACTAACTTAAAGGTACCTGAAAGCTACTAATGATATATATGTTTAAAAAAAACAGATGTTTCATATAATTTTCGATTAATTATAGCTACAATGTTTTTTGGAATTACACTCATAGTTTTCGTAACTTTTTTAACATTCAGGTAATTATATACGAGTATATCAACTACTGTTTGTATCATAAACATATACACTAGGCGTGGTACCAACTTCACTCTCTGACAAGTTGGCAACAGCCTGAATGAAGCTCTCATATATGGGGATACCATTTAGGAATGTCTCCAGGGATAAACGTTCATTAACTGAATGGAGTAGTAGCTCTGTCATCGGCATTGGAGAGAATCCGAAGGCTGGAATCCTTGCCAGCCTAACGAAGCGCGCGTCTGTTGAACCAGGAGGCACTAACGGAACGACTGTTATCCCTCTAAAAGAAAACAAATTATTTTAACAAATTATTTTTACGACCTGCGTGGCGGAGCGGTCACCATACCGGTCTGACGCGCAGTGGATCCCGGGTTCGATTCCTAGCCAGACAAAAATATGAATTATGAGTTTAGATTTCTGTTCTGCGTCTGGGTGTTTGTGTATTCATCTTTCTGTGTCCATGGTACTCACGACACAGGAGAAAAGCATGGTGTGAGGTTATGGGTGTAGAAAAAAGCGTGTATACTAATATTTTGTATCACACTATCGTATAGGGATAAATTTATTACAAAAATGATTAATCTGAATTCGGTTAAGATGTTATGTTTCCTTGTAAATCTTTTTTGTAGAGACTAAATGTACTTTTTTTGTGTAAGAATTAACCGATTTGTATTTGACTACAATGCACTAATATTTTCCAGTGCATTTACTCCCACGCACTGCCACGTATAGATCTGTAATCAACTTCATGCAGAACATAGGTTTTATCTGAAATAAATTACAGATCGATGATACTATTGAGGGCTAAGATTATCGTCTCATTGTAAACGAGCGGGTAACCACGCTATAGGTGTAGCGGTACAAAAAAATATGCTTAACAAATACAGTAGATAGTTTTAAACTACATTTTATCAAGTTCTTGCAAACTTTTATAGTTTAGCAATACGTGGTAGAAGAGGTGGTAGAAGCAATGTAGTACCACCGCCACACCTATTTCTAGCGTGAAACAGTTCTTGCGTTTCGGTGG
>DWNE01006185.1:0-13285 GCA_018249875.1 Cecropterus toxeus | reverse complement strand
GAAAGCGTCATTTATATGGCCAAGTGCGATTGAGTAGACTTCACACACCTTTGAGAACTCTATTTTTTAGAAAACAGGTGCACAGGTTTCCTTACAATATTTTCGTTTAGCGTAAAGCAGTGATAGTTAATTTCTAAAAGGCACTTCTTTTATAGACAAATCAGTGGTGCATGCCATGGATTTGAACTTCAGACCTTCGATTGCGAAGTCGAGTTTCAGCCATTAGGCCATCACTGCGCCCGATGTAAATAACATTTAATTTGAGATGCGACGAAACAACTCAGGTTAGGTCATCGATTTTTGAAAATCAGGTCACAGCTTATTCCTAGTACTGTATTTTTGTAGCGTTTCCACGTAACGGGAGTTAGGTTTAAGAACCCTTCTTATAATGTGGTATCTGACCACTGCTGTCCATGGACATACATTAATCCCTTTTTACCCAAGTGCGTCAGAAGGAGGGTATTGTTTTTCGAGCGTATGTATGTATGCTGTTTCTGTTTCTGAAATTATGTATGTATGCTATTTATGTATGCTGTTCACTTTCAGTTTGCTGTTATTAAGCTATTTTATGTTTTGTTTTTACAGTAATATGTGTATTTAATTGCACGCTTTTATGAGTTTTCTTTAAAATCGTAACATAAAAGTATTATCATATACATCGATGTATATTTGGAAAAGTCTATTTACCTTTTATTTTAAACTCATGATAAAAAAATCTATTAACAGGCGCCATTTTCAAAAACTATTAGCTCATGTCAATCAGCAATCTAAGACGATTTTAATGATATGTTATATGTTACAATCCGTCAAGCCATTTGGACTGTAGTCTGTCCAAAAGAACCGGACATATATATGCTTGAAAAACATTATCCTTCTTCTGACGCAGTCGGGTAAATACAACTAAGGATCTTAGGGATAAGTATATAAGGATTTTAAGGTATGTGGTTCGACAAAGGTAGCATTACTTCAATACCTATTTCTACTTAAATACCAATAGTATAAGCACTACGCTCTCAGAGTAGCACCTGTAGCCGACCTCAATTAGGACTCCAAATTTAATTACAACGCTAACTTTGGTAATGGCTGAACTGGGTTTGATTGTAATAACTGCTGAACGTAATGAGAAATGAAATGTCTTTATTTTGTATAGGCCTACGAGGGCACTTACAAATTGTCATTTACATTATTTTTTCTCACACTACCATCGGATCGGAACACGACCTCAACTGAGAAGATCCGGCAAGAAACTCAGCGGGTTTGTCTTTTATCTTTGTAATACTTTGTATTTTTTAACCATCTTGTTTATTCCATGGGCAATAAAAAGCTAGCTCCAGTACGTTGCCTTGCATTTGACTAAACAGGGACATGTTTGGCAAGATACGCTATACTTTGACAGTAAATTAACCATTGAAATATTATTCAGAGAAATGGCATCGTTACTTTATTATATATTTTTTATGACATTTAAGAAACAAGCATGCAGTTCTCCTTTTTTATAAGATTGAAGTAAGAAACGAGCGTACTGTCCTGATGGTAAGTTGCCACTGCCACCCAAAGACATCTGTAAGCAACTTCATATAAAACAGGGGTTCTATCTGAAGTCTATCACAGATGCTACTTCCGAGGACTGAGATGGTCGCCTCATACAAAAGTGAGCCGTCAACCACACTCTTCAAACGCAAGAACTGTTCACGCTAGAAATAGGTGTGGCGGTGGTACTTCCTCGGTAGAAATACATTTTTTACTACCACAGCTTATTTGCTGCTGAAATATTATAAAGAAAAATAAACATTTTTTTGTAAGATATAGATGTCCTGAAACAGTGCATAAATTTAAACGGAATTTACATGTATGGCTACTTAATAAATGTTTCTATAGTACCGAATCATTCATGACTAAACATAAATAAAAATAATTTTTCATCAAAATCAAAGAACTTTGACATGCACTACTAAGAAAAACGTTAATGACAAATAACATTGTGTTAAATTAATTCTACTAATATGCCTATTGAATTATACTCTACTGAATTAATTTTAATTAATGTAAAATAAATTATAATAGTAATCATATATTTTATTTAAATAGAAACTTGGACACCATTAATATGGTAAATTGTGGACTGTATTATGATTAAAAAGGACACTTTTCTAATCACAATTGTAGCAAAGAAAAATATTCATTCATTAAAAAATAAAAAGATATGATAAAATACACGAATTCTTACACGGTGTTTTTACATTAATAATAATAAAAATAATTGAAGTATCTTCCCGTCTCGTAGCTCATTATGGTAATTATTATTTATTAAGTTAATACCAGTTTATTTTTTTGTGCAGTCTAGTCTTAAAATAAATAATCCGATTTGACGAAAATTTTATTTATATAAACGTTCACAATTTCCAAAAAACACATAGGTATGAAAAGGCTTAGAGATAACATTTCCTTTAAAATATTTTTGCGTCTGAATTAAAAAAAAACATCCACCTTGCGAGCTTTGCCGTCGAGAACCTCGTTATAGATAAGCTTTTCCAGTCTATTCCAGCCATGCAGTTAAGAATATATTTGGGTGATGTAAGATAACTAAGGTACGGAAAGATTTTGCTATATAATGCAGCCAAGGTAAGCCAAATAGTTAAAAAAGTACGATACAAGTAGTTAGTAATAATAAATAATAAAATAATTTATTATAAATACATTTTTAAAGAGGAGACCGATTATATGTTTGTTTTTTTTTCATCAAGTTTCAAATCATACCGATTTCAAAAAAAAATTGCCTAAAATATTGAATTAACTTTAAATTTAATGTTTTTTGTTATAAAATGTAAAATTTCTTTCAATATTGTTCTCGGTGATATCGGTATTGCACACGGCATTTTCTTGTTCCTAGTCAGACAGCTAATGATAAATTTCCGTCCTGGGTCTAGGTGGTAACACAGGAAACATTCTTGCGTAGGCGAGAAAACCTTGTTAATTATAAATAATATGTATAATACGAGTGTATATGCACATTAATGACAAATGTATAACTTTACACTTTTCGCGGTATAAAATACTATCTCTTTGTAATGAATACACAGTTGTAAAATAAAATTTACTTGTTTTAAAGTTGAAGTTTCGCGGATATAATTATGAGCACTGTTGATTTTCAATAAAGCCTCAGTGTGCAACTATAGAGTCAATTGCGGGCTGTTCTCTGAATAAATAAAACATTTTGAATGCAGATTTTGTTTCATCTCATTACAGAACTGCAAAATGGACAGTTGTATTCGGAAAGTAAAGGTTAAAATTCATGAATTTGCAATTTTGTAAGTTAAACTTAGCGAGGGTTTGTTTGGGTAAAAGTTGAAATTTGGTGTACTCATTTGTAACTGTATTTAGCTTTTTGCTCAGTATCTTAAATAGTGGAAGCCATATATATTATTATGTTTCATATGTATCGATATACTCGTATACATTTTAATAACATAATTCCATCCCGCAGAAAATCAAATGTTCTGCAATTGTAGATAGTATGCGAACGCGAAGAAGTATAAAAAAACAAATGCATAATAATAAAGCTACATCCTCACTCTGTGTTGTCAGGACTCACAAAATATTATTATAGCGAATAACATTCCGCGTATGTCGTAACGGTTCTACGAGCGTAGCGCTCTACGAACTCTACGTTGAGCTCTACGAAACGAGTTATTTTAGGTTAGCACGTTGAGTTAGTTCACAAAATGTTGTTATGGATTTTATTGTATTATGTTGGCGCAAATTCTCCATATATCTTTATATGCTTCTAAATGTTTTTATTATATCTATACTATTTAAACTACAATTTAGCAATACTTGCAGGCAGTGATTGAAACTTGGTCTCTCAATTGAAAGGATTGAGATTCTAATCCAAAGCACACATAGATTTTTTAAAGTTATTTGCGTATTAGAAAATAAATTATAACTTGCGATGGTCAACAAAATATCATAATAAAACCTGTAAAGCCTGATTTTCTTTTATAAGATTGATATAGCAAATGACTGAATGTGATTCGCTATTGGTTGGACCTGATGGTAATTGGTGTCTGCATGGATATTTTTTATCAACTTCGTATAGAAATGGGGTTCTATTCAAAGCGAATCACAGTTGTGTTGCTACTTTCGAATATTATGATGGTCGCCTCATCTGGAGTTGAGCTGGCAACCTCATCCTTCCAAAGTCCGTTCCTTCGAAATACAAGAGTAGTAGTATTTCCAGGTCAAACCCTATTTTGGTTCAAATACCTTCGGAGTTCTTTATAAAGAAAGATAACATAAAAAACATAAAACGCTTTCTACATTCATAGCCCTACATAGTGACATATGTAGGCTATATAATTTTAAAAAATGGCGCGTGGATATAGAGTTTTTTGTTTTAATGTTTTTAACAATGTTACTAGCTTATTCCTCATTATGCCGCGTTACAACACATGTTGTGTTCCTATCCAGGATTTCTCTTTCACATCAGTTTACACGTGTTTACGGCATGTTCTGACATGTCAGAAGCTACGTGTAGCTACATTATTCGTAAATTTAGCTACATTTTACTGCACGCGACGGCGTAATTCTGCAACGTATGTTAAAGTTATGAAAAATGCATTAGTTGATTGGATTTTGGAATTGTTTAAGGCTAACTGTTACACATTTTATACCTTTTCTGGATTGAAGTTTGCTCGGAATTCGCCCTACTTTACATTATGGAAATAAGTTGTACAGTGAAGTGATTGTTATCTCTTTTGATTGTCCAAATTCAATACTGGAATATTTAAGAAATCAGCTTTATATATTACTAGTTGTACCCCGTGGTCTAACGCGGTGGAAAATATTTATTTTTACTGTTAATACACAATTATTAACAGTAAAAATAAAAACTATTCCCATATTAACTTAAAAACGTGTGTAAAAAGTTCTCCATACATCATCCGTGAAATCATGTTCATCAATTTTCTCATGAGAATAAGATATTTTCCCACAATGAAAGCCTATGTCTTGATCCAGGGTGTCAGCTAACTCCAACCAAATTTTATTAAAAATTTTGCCATTTCGACGTGAAGAAGTAAAAATACTACTCACAAACTTTCACCTTTATATTATTAGTGTGATAGTGTGATGAGCTTTTTCCATGGTGGTTCAGGGTCATGTACCACGGTAGTGACATGTATCCAGGCTATAAACTACCTGTGTCATATTTCACCTAAATCGTTTTTGCTGGAAACAAAAACTTTCGCACTAATATTAAAGTAAGATTTTAATTTTAAAATACTTTTTGTAAAAATTCATTGTTTCAATAGATTTCAATCTGTTATGTGTTATGTGTTATTAAGAAAATGTGTTAAAAATCGTATCTCAATCCATTAAAAGGTGCAAAAGTGTGTTGCAAGGGTCCATTGGTGACTACTTGTCCTCGGGTAGATTCTCTGCCTTCACGTTAGGTTAGACGTAGTTAAATAAATTTAGAATTAAATTATCAATGCTTTACGGTGAAGTAAAACATCGTGAGGAAACCTGCACACCTGAGTTCTCTCTAAAAAAAAAATAATTCTCAAAGGTGCGTGTAGTCTACCAATTCGCACTTGGCCAGTGCGGTGGACTATGGCCCGAAACTCTCTCATTCTGAGAGAAGACCCGTGCCCAGCAGTGGTACAATAATGGGTTGACGATGCGAAATAAATTTTAAGATAGTTTTCTGGTTCCCCGGTCTAGAATATTACTATTCGTTGGTATAGTATGTATGATCCTCAAATATCAGAAATAATATATTAAAGTATACTAAGTAACATAAAAAAGCAAAACAAAATTTATTTCAAACATTCCATTAATCATTCTTGTGCCAAAATAAGGCACAATTATAAATGCATAAATGTATGGGTAGATTGTCTTTTTATTTTACCATTTTATCGTAAAAGATAATACAAATACAACAATAAACCTGTATATGTATACTTCTAATATATATGTTATATTCTCGTATTCATGACTCGGAAAACAAATATTATAGCTAATAACAGAGTCTACGTAAGTTCTACGTAATTTACGAGCTTCTACGAGGGTCGCGCAAATAATCGGTCAAGGGTGAACCGGTCCAACGTCGAGGGATAAGAATGCTTTTTCCGTAGGACTTATTAGAATTTATGATATGGATTTCAGATCGCTTTTTTGAACTGCCTAATTTATGATTTGCATTTTTGTTTGTTTTTCTAAAAAACTACCAAAAGATCTATATTTTTTATTTTCATTAGCTTTTTTATTTATTATTATGTACGGGTTAAATTTTGCAATTGTATTTAAAGTATATAAGCTTAAGAAGGTAATACACGAACGATAGTTCATATCGGCGATTGTCGCCGTTTATCGTCAGCGACCGTCGCCGCCACATGTGTTAGCGTCCTAAATCGATTAAAGTGCAATTTCGCAAATTTCAAAGACGCATTGTCTTATATAATATGATATTATTCTGATCTTGGGTGACCGTTAGTAGGAATATTACATTTGTGCTTCCAATTTTTTTAGATTCTGTTTTCAGTTATATCAAATATGTTATTTTTTTTAAATACTTATCTGATTTTGTAGTAAAATCATTCAACTTTGTATAAAAAGAAAGTTTAAATATTTATGTTCAGTAAACCCAGTAGAAAAGAGAGTACAATGTTCATTTAAAGCTTTGTTTAATATACGGAACTCTAGAAAACAGACAAGATTAAAAAGTAGTTATTAGAAGTCAAAATAAAGTCGTTACAGGCACACACTTACGTAAAGGCGCCATTTGGATATTATGATAACTTAAATGAAACAAGGTGAGGCTCGGTTCGGCGCTAACCTTGCGCTAATGAAGCTAGTCTGTTGTGCGTAGTATTTTTGCTTGTTACGTATTAATTAATGTAGCTGTACGTATGAACGCAATTATACTCGCTCACTCATTGGCTAATTATACTCAAGCTAATTTGGAGTAAGAAAAGTTTTTTGATATTCTACCCCTAAGGGGATATTTTGGATAATCCACCCTCAAGGTTAAACGTTTGTAAGTTAAGGCGTTTGTTTTTAAGCGAGCTTTTCGAAAATTTGTATTTGGCTAACACGGGGTAATAAAAGGGGTAAAAACCTTTTTATAATGAGATATACCATAGAATTAATCAATTAAGAAACCAAAGTACCCAATAAAGAATTTATTTCTATATTTGACCATAAACTAACTTTTAAATCGAGCGTCTTTTGTAGAACTGCGTGCTATTAAAATGACATTAATGTAAAATATAGAAAAGACACATTATTTTGGTGGCGGCATGTACTAGTCTGTTCTTGGTACCGTACTGATGGAGAAATACGAACACTTTTGAGTATTAACTTTTAAAATTTCGGTATTCATGTAGAATTTTAAGTGCTGCTTTACTAATATAAAGTGAAGAAGACATACATATCTGAGGCATTCTGTCTTAGTATTCAGGGGGTCGTAAAGCGGTAAGACTCTGACCTTATCTGGGGTTGATAGCAGATGTCCATGAGCAGCAGTTATCACTTACTATCAACTGGACTACATGCTCGTTTGCTACTTCTGTATTTAAAAAATGGTATAGATTTAATTAATTATTACTTCTAGATTAATCTATTATAAAATGTCAGACATTTAATAATAGATTCATCAGTGTATCCATCATCCTTTTGAGGACTACTGCTAGGCATACGATTCGTTCAAAGATTTTGCAAATTTTCATTAAAATAAAAAAAAGAGAGGCTTTACTGGAAAATCAGATGTATGAATTACTTTCTTAAAATCTTTATACATTTTAAAAACCTTTTAAACGCCCTAAAAGGTTTTCTGAGGTCCCAAAAATTTGCATAAATGTTTAATTATTTTGGCCAGGTTGAACAACGGAAAACATCTAGTACAGGGGTTTCCAATCTTTTACAGTTGTCGGCACATATAAGAATTAATATTTTTTCACGGGCCCTATTCTAGCCAGTTACTAGATGTAAATACGGTTGACACTATAATATAATTTGTTTTGTAGGCACCTGTCTGTGTGACTGGGTGGCTGTGACACACATAAACAAATTAAAAGACACAAAAAATAAAACATACTTAATGAAACTTGGTTCTTTATTATATTTAGGCCAATATAGAATTGAAACAGAAGGTGACAAAAACAAAAATTAAATAAGTAGAATAACTTCTCTGTCAAATGAATGTGACTCACCGCTCACGGCCCCCTCGTTACCTTCTACGGCGCAGTGTCACGGCGCACACTTTGGGAACCCCTGATCTAGTACATAATGTACAAAGGGTACTCATTCCGCTCACGGCTAATGATCCACATACAGCCTGTTATTTCACTCCGCACACATTATTTTAATCACAGTGGAGTAACGGTGGTAATGGCTCCCGGGATCGGTCCGTTAAAATATAATTAAATAGGCTTTAGTTCAACTCACTTTGTATAATTAACTCAGTTTGTATAATTTATTGTATCAGTAAGAGTGTTATAACTATTTTGTGCTTTGAAGCTTACTTATTTCATCCCTTTGTCTTTAACACTCAAAGCGCTCGTGCATTTACTGCATTTGTTTTAAATTTGAATTGTTTTAGGACGCTGGTTTTAATTTGAATAACAATTTGGGTCCTTGTATGCTAGTGACAATAGATACACGTTAAAAGGTACATATATCTTAAGTTATTATATTATAAATGATATTATAAATAAATGCGAAAAACATTACCCTCCTTCTGATTCAGTCGGGTAATAAATAAAGATTAAAAACCTTCAATCAGTTCCTTTATGTGATTGTATGATGTTAACTACGCATTTTCACTGCCATTACTATTTTATTTAATGTTCTGAAAGTCGTGCCACGTCAGCAGCTCGCTTTGTCGACAATGTACACTGCAAACGTGGCGACGCAATTTATTTCATCGCTTCCACTGAAAAGAACAAACAAGAGAAAAGTTATGGCGTTCGCTTTGGAATAATTTAAGTTTAAAAGTTCGGGATAATTTCAGGTTAGGTCTTCGGTTAATATTTATGTTGGTTTTCGTTGCTTTAATTCAGATTCACCTGATTAAGTGATGGGTTCATACGAGATTTTAAAGTGGTCTACAACAGAAAGGACATATAGCGTCCGAATAAAATAGGTCAAAAGTGTTAAAAAATAAAGGCTAATTGGTAATCGTAATTGTAATCAAGCGTGATCTTGACGGAAGTTATAATTTTATCGTAGCAGAACGCTTGGTTCGACTCTATAGGCAGCACCACCACACCTATGTGGTATGTTCTGCTGTGTTTTGGTTTGAAGAATGTGATACTTATCCGAACTCCTATTTAGTCCTCAGGACTAGCAATGCATTGGTATCCAACCTCTCTTTCTTCTCTGGGTTGATTACAGATGTCCATGGATAGCAGTGGCCGCTTACCAGCGGGTGCATGTTCGTTTACTACTTTAATATTATAACAAATAATAATAACTAAAACTAAAGTTTAGTATACATTAGGTCATTGACAACTACAACGATAGCCTATACAAAGTCATGTAATTAAACTTTCTCTATTAACTGAAGATTGTCCGCAAGATTATAGGCGATCGATCTACTAAGATTTAGTTTCATGACTTTGATCTTGAACAGCATCACTCCGCTCGTGGATGTCGTAAGAGGTGACTAGTGGACTAAATCTAAGAGATGGGGCGTAGCGTCTTTCTGTCTAACTTCAATACCTAATCCCAGGGATGGTAACTATTGGTAAAACTCACCATTAGTATTGGCCCTTAAATAACTGATGGAAGGATTTTCTCGCGCGGAATGCGGAATTGTTACATTTTAATATGTTACGAATATTCACTGAGCGGTTTTTTAGATTATATAAATCACAAATAATGCAAAGTTCGGTGCGTAAAAATAAAGTTAATGTTGTGTCTCGTTATATGGAACCAAAAAAAGAAAAACGAATTAGACGTAGGGTTAATCTACCACTAGTGCTGGTCAAGGGTTTCTACCTGCCACCGCAGTTTAGCTGTAACCACGATGTAACTGGGTTGAAATATCGGCAAAAAGAAATTCATAAAATTGAATATCGTGAGCACCCGTAACATATTAAAATGGATAGACTTTCTGTTGATAACAGAATGTAATCTTTGATCTTTCCTCTATTTCGACTATTTCTGTCTAATAAATAACATAATGTTAAGCATTGTGTGCTGGTTTAAAGGCTTTTTTACCACATTAAAGAACCAAAAGAACACGCAGTCAACCTGATGGTAAGTGGTTACTGCCGCCCATAGACATCTGTAAGCAACTTCATATACCTAGAACAGGGTTTCTGAAACCTTTCTTCCGAGAACAACTGAAATCAATCACAGATGCGTTGCTTCTCCCAAGGACTGAGATGGTCGCCTCATATATAAGTGAGCCGGCAACCACATCCTTCCCACGAAATGCAAGGATTGCTACACGTTGGAAATACGTGCGGCGGTGGTACACATGTACAGCAGCTGCCACTTACCATCCGGCTAACTGGTGGTCACTGACCATGTGTGCCTTTGCTACTTCTACCGTGGTAAAAAAAATGCCCAAGTGCGAGTCAGATTCGCGCACGATGGGTTGCTGGGTAAAAAAAATGGCGTTTGCTGTATGGGAATCGTTAAGTATTGGTTTTAATATGGGTAATGTAATTAGTTTAAGTGATTATATAAAGTAATGTTCTGTGAGTATTTCAAGCCACAGAGACAGAAGATTCTTAGTAATAGGATCCTACTCATTATCCTTTGGGTACAAAACCCTGAAAATAGTTTCCAAGAACAACGAACGGTTCTATCACCTTTAAAACTTGTGTTAGGTATTTCTATCTAAATATTTTTGTTGTCTCTTTTTAATTGTCATCGATGACCCCGATCCCGGTATTCGAGTTCGTAGTTCAATTCCGATTCTAATACAAACGTGCGCTTTCCTTTTATAGATCTCTTTCATTGTTGTTATAATGGCTCGCTCTAGTTCATAATAGGATTATTTTTGCGCTTTTAAAAGTTTAAGTTAACGATCCCGAATGTTTGTACGTGTGATTCCAGCTGCATCCAAGGTGAATTTACTTTGATTTTAAGCTGATATTATCACGGAATTTATATATTTTAATACGTTATGGGTACTCACGATATGTGCAAGTTTCGCCGTGACCACGATCCATGTAACTGGGTCGAAATATCGGCAAAAAGAAATTCATAAACCGCATATCGCGAGTACCCGTAACATATTAAAAAAAATAACTTTACTGAATAATGAATATTTTCCGTTTTAAAGCAACATTGGTTATTTTTCTTGCATATACCTTCCCATCACCGAAACCGGGACACAGAAGATCGGTTTGACCGAGGTTATGAAGAAGGTTTCACCGAGGAAGTACACAACACCACACCTATTTCTAGCGTGAAGCAGTATTTGGCTCACTCTCATATTAGATGACCATCTTAACGTATCTGTATTTGATTTCATATAGAACCCTTGTTTTTGCTATCAGGTGGACTGCATGCTCATTGCCTCTTTAATACTATAAGAAATAAACCTTAACGTGTCTTTTAAAGTAGGAAAGTGAATATGAAAATAAGCAGTGTATTACGTCCCTAGTGGTCGATACAGCTACTGATCGCGTTCGTTTTTCAATCAAATAACATGTGGCTCTTGAAGAAAAGTGGAAAAAAGCTTTCCTTTCCAATGCATTGACAATTGCACAGGTGTTTTATGACCTACTTGCCCTGGAAAGGGCTTGATGGGCAACACGCGAGAGAAGCACCGCACCGATGAGTTTTATGTGAAATCCCGGAGTTTCGCTAACTATTACCGTGGCTATATGCACATTAAGGCCATCTAAGGTTTTAGTGAGTCAAAATCTCCCATAATCTGCTATTCTCTGAAAAGGTTGTCTTAAAATGTTTTTGAATATTTGTCTCTAAAACAAAAAAAAAAAGGTATCACGTCTTATCGTTTGGTACATACCTATATAAAAAATCATTTTCTAATGTAGTCAACATCTTCAAAAACTTTATATATGCGCTACCTACCTACTTAATTATACACATTATCTTAAACGTTACTTAGTTGCTAACAAGCTGTCTGTGGTTTCTGGTTTACGTGTAACGAGCGTATGACAAACATACGTGGCACTGAGGTTATGTGTAACTATTAATTTAAATTAAATTAGAATGTAGGTGTATGTGTTCATATTAATTAATAATTTGTCTTTGTCTGCTGTGAAATGAAATGAAATGTAATGTCTTTATTTTGTACTAGCTGTGCCACGCAGTTTCACCTGCGTTTATTAGACAACAATCTATTAAAAACAAACGAACAGAACGTTTTATATAGCCTAAAGCCTTTTATAAAGCCTTCCATAATTTCACTATTCAACACAAAAATATTTTTTCAATTCGAACCAGTAGTTCACGAGATTAGCGCGTTCAACCAAACAAACTCTAGGTACTGCTTTATAACATTAGTATAGATAGTAGAGATATTTTTTTATATTACCGTCGGATTGGAACACGACTTCAACTCACTGTGGTGTTCTTTCAGCATAACTCATCAATTGTTTATTCAGTAATGTCGGTGCGTTTTCTATGTTCCCTTATTTTAAAATAGAGTGTAAATTCTCCAACATGATTTTCATCATGATTTCGTCTGTTTGTCAATTAAATTGAAAGCGCGTTCGTGTGCAATTAGCATTTATTTTATTTAGTTGGCACGTTTACTTTTGATTAATCAGGTGCTTTGGGAATTACTTGTAGTATATAAATAGCTATGCTGTGCGAAATAGTGCTCACTCACTCGTCACTTTTTATACCTACCATTAGAAGGATAAGATTCCATTTATATCAACTGATCAAGAAATAGTCGTAAACTGTTCGATTTGTTAATTTTAGGGTTCCGTAGCCAAATGGAAAAAATCGGAACCCTTATGTTACAGATTTCTCATGTTTGTCTGTCCGTCCGTCTATCCGTATGTCACAGCCACTTTATATAAAGTTGAAACTTGGCAGGTAAGTGTATTCTGTAAACCTCACTTCTGTAAGGCTCACTTTAAAATGAGGCAAATATTTTAGTCCTAGTAACAATGCACCTGTGATTGAATTCAGATAGAACACCTTCGATATGAAGTTGTTTATATATGTATATGAGTGGCAATAACCGTTTATCATTAGGAGTTCTGTGTGCTTGCTCTAGATCAGTGGTCGGCACGTGTTGAATGTATGTATGTATGTATGTATGTATGTATGTATGTATGTATGTATGTAT
>DWNE01006184.1:0-13287 GCA_018249875.1 Cecropterus toxeus | reverse complement strand
AGAACTGCTTCACGCTAGAAATAAGTGTGGCGGTGGTACTTCCCCGGTCGAACTACATTGGTTCTACCACCTGGCAATCTTGACACATAGATAGTTTGTGATGTATGACATATAGTTAATACGTAGGATGCTAACTACATTGGTAAATATGACCGAAACGCGAAGACCGTATTCGCCATACGCGGGAAAAAGCTAATAAAATATAAGTCGAAACAATTTCTCAAATAATTCCCGAAGTAATAATTAGGCTTACTATCAGTGCCGGTCTGAGGAGAGTTTTAGGATGGGGAAATTCAATCATGTCGCCCCTTGCAATAATAATTCTTGATACCTAAGTGCCTGCACTCTTATGAACAAGAAAAAAGTCGCCAAATTTCTACCACCCGGGACACAATTCAAATCGCAAAAATTGACATACAAACAACAAAAAAAATTGGCACTTCCAGAGTGCTGGAAGTGTTCACTAAGATGGAGAGGCCGTTCCGTTAGACTCATGGGACGGTCAGCTCTGCTTATTTTTTACAAGCATTGTCACCTATTATTAAGAAATTCATTAGCATTAACCTGGTGATTCTTAGTGTTAAACAGACACAAAATATTGGAGGTCTTGTTGAAACACTCTTGTAGACTGTAGACAGAGCCGTAGTAATGCTATTATTTATCGTATCGTATTAATGTAATACACAGAAAAACAGCGTTAATGACTTGTTCCTTGCCGTATATGAAAACTTCCTACTTTCAAGTAATGCTTAAAACTTTTAAAGTATTTATTAAGTTGATAAGTGGCTTCGATGAATCCATTAGCGGAATAAAGTACTTTATTACCTGTTGGTATTAATCAATATGGTAAAAAGATATTAAACATGATTCATGGTTTTGTTAATGGATAGTTTTTCTCTTGTTTCGTACATGAAGGTCACTACAGTATAAGTTACTTTTTTCGTTTTACCTTTCAACAGTTCAATGCGTCAAACCAATAAAATAATTCAATAACAAAAGAACAAAACATAAACCACACATATTTGCCAGGTGGTAGAACCAATGTAATTCGACCGGGGAAGTATCACCTCCCCATCTATTTTTAGCGTGAAGCAGTTCTTGCGTTTCGTAGGAAGGGTGTGGTTGCCGGCTCACCTTTATATGAGGCGACCATCTCAGTCCTCAGGAGTAACAACGCATCTGTGATAGACTTCATATAGAACCCCTGTTCTATATGAAGTTGCTTAAGAATTAACCTTGTAAATCATATCGGCGGCAAATCTTGCAGTGGACTATTATATAGCTTGGCAATATTGCCGACGATTTCATCTTGCTGCAATGCATTATTTGTTTGAAGTTGAACACATTGCAAGCCAACTGGACATTGACTTATTTTCTTCTATTATATTACACTAAGTTAGGCAAGATAGACATAAGATAATGTAAATTTCTTCTATAGGTCCTGTATTGTATTACCTCTTAGATTTTTCATAGCAAATTAGATTGTATTTTGTTGGATTTATAAGATGTTATAAATCCAAATATTCAATTTTAATTATGTTCTATATGAAATTTCTATCGGCCATAATGTTCTATAGATTATCTGTACCATGACGTCGCTCAAGACGAAAACAGGAATGGAAGCATTTATAGACTTTGTAAAAACCCACTTTCTACAAATAATTTACAGCGAAATCCATTTAAGAATCAAATTCAATATTACTTTTTGATATATTTGAGATACTTTGATTGACTCAGAATAATCGTCGAACTTTGTAGAATGTAGAATGGCGAAAACATGGCAAGAATTAGGTATGAAAGAAGATACCCAATATTCTTCTTTCTTTCTACAAAACTTCGTTGCGAAAATCATTAAAGTAACCAACCAAATGTATATTATCAAGAATCTTCGGATTGATTAAGAATGTGATCGATGAATTTAATTCACTAAATGAAGTTTGTATTATGGACAATTAATTTAAGTATGATAAAAAACACTTTTTTAAATAAAGCCACAATTTAAAGGCAAAAACAATGGAAGTAAAATCGACAACAACACTTGACAAGTAAGAACTGTACCTTTAGTGCGAGTTTGTTTTGTTTTTCCAGACAAGATTGAGTCTTGTTTCTGCCCATACATCTACATGCAGCGCCCCTAGCGGCTTGTTTCGGAACTAAAATTTACAAAGGGCATTTTTGGCAGAAACAAGACTCAATCTTGTCTGGAAAAAACAAGACAAACTCGTACTAATGGTACTGTAATTCGGACTCAGTATTTATCGTGTTTTTTCAACGAAATCATACTCCGATGTGAGCACCCAGTAATCACGGTCGCCTAGACCTAGAATTGACTGACGGTAATTTAGAACGAAATTATTGCTTAGAAAATGTAATTATGGCTACACTTTCCTTTTCACGGAAAAGTTTCACGCTGGTCTATTGAATGTGGCGGTCTGATTTTGCAAACTGGTTAAGTGAAGAAAATCCACCGAAAATATGGATAGATAACAGATGTATTTTACCAGATGGTAGAACCGATGTAGTTCGACCGAGAAAGGACCACCGCCACACGTATTTCTAGCGTGAAGTAATTCTTGCGTTTCATTGGAAGGGTGGTTGCCGGCTCACTTATACATGAGTTGAACATCTCAGTCCTCGGTGTTGCTACTCGCAACACAATCGACTTCAGATAGAACCCCGTGATCTATATGAAATTGCTTGCAAATGGGTGACAGTAATCACTTACCATCAGTTGCAACTGCATGCTCGTTTGCTATTTCAATCAGATAAAAAAATGCAAGGAAACACCACGTTCAATGTCCATCAACGGAAGATTACCGACTACATAACAAACGTCCTCCGCTTCTATTGAAAACACTGTTATCTTAGCCACATAACAGATAACAATATTGTTACTGTAACGACATTCCGTATTTGTTTATGTCATCTCGTTTTAACTTATCTAGCCATACAAAGTGGAAAATAAGTCTGCCAGTCTGTCTGCTATTTCGATATAAATTTACGTACGTATACTCATATGCTTCTTATTGAAACAACATCTAAAATTAGTAATGATATTTGGTTTTTTACTTCGGGGAACTGGTGTTTACCAATTAGGTTCACATAAGAATACTATATACATACTAGATTTTTCTAAATAATGTAAACATATATACGTATGTACATTCAAATGTTTAATTTTACGAAAAATATAAAATGGAAATCTGAATCATTAGTGAACTCTTATTAATCCCCACTTGGCTATGGTGGTTTAAATTGACCTAATCCTTTCTGACCCAATCAACCCATCTTAATGTATGTCGATTCGTTCAATTCATTTAATTGTATTATACACACTTTAATGTTTTATTTTCTTTTTTTAATTTTCGCACCCCGACTTTCATATGACGCAACTATCTTCATTCTCGGGTGAAGCAACAATAAGTTTGTTTGATTTCAGATAAAAAATCCCCTAGTTTATATGAACTTGCTTCAAAAAATACTTTGCATCATAAAGCCTAGCAATACATTTTATCGCAACTCACAAAATCAATAAGAATCTGAAAACCTGACGAATAGCGTATGTAGGGTTGTTATGGATATGAAATTTCGGATCTGGAGACAGATAGGGATACAGGTAATGCTAGCTGCGCCACGCAGTTTCACCCGCGTTTATTAGAGATAGCCTAAAGCCTTCCACGTTAAATTAATTATTCAACACAAAAATATTTTTTCAATTCGAAACAGTAGTTCCTGAGATTAGCGCAATCAACCAAACAAACTCTACTGCTTTATAATATTAGTACAGAAGTATAGATCCGAAACATGTATTATACATGTTTCGGATCTACGGTTCGGTTACGGATATGTAATTATTTTGGATTAACCCTTAGTTTTGGATAGTAACGATATTATACTTTTAAGGAAATTTATATGTTAAACGTTTTATTTCTATGTTATGATTATATTCAGCCATATCAGTTATTATATTATTTTAGTGTTATTTACTAACAAAACATATCTCGAAAGATATCTTACACTATCCAAAACTTTTATATCGGATACCTACGGTTACAGATATTTTTTTTATTTCGGATATCCGATAGCTTCGGTTACGGATCTCCATAACATCCCTACTCTGCATTCGGAGCGGTAATACTGGCAGCACTGGTCGTTATTGATGAACTGATTTGGATTCCAGTCGCCAACACTGGAATTCTAATGCGATTTGCCGTTCTGCCCGTATGGACTCCATTAAGTGGATTTCCTGATTCCGCAAGGGTACACGATTCAGTAAATTTTCGAATTAGATTACAATGACTACTTGTGCGCGTTAGAGTACTGTTTTAAGGAAGTCCTTAAAACTTTTTCAGCTTATGGTTTAACATAACGAACAACTATGTCTTAAGGTTATTAAAAGAGGGGTACACGAGTATGAAGACCCAGAAAGAAAATCTTTGTTTGGCATGCGATGAAAGTCGGAATCGTCTTCAGTCTATAGGTTTGTAAAAAAAAATGTATTATACAATCCCAGGGGATAGGATCATCGTTGTTACTCTGAAAATCCAAAATAAAAAAAAAATGAAACAAACCTATCATTTTTAAAACCATGTTTCTGTTTTGTTTACCATTGTAGCATTAAACTTAGATCCTTTATCAAATAATTGGTTTATAGCAGCGAATATTTGTATTTACCTATATTTAGCATTTTTTTTATTGTTACGGGTACTTACGATATGTTATTTTTATAACTCCTTATTGCCGATATTTCGATGAATCACCAGTTACCAGTTACATGCATCGTGATAACGGCGAAACTCAAAAAACAAAATTAAAAACCGAATATATATCTTGTGTACCCGTAACATATTAAAAATATACGACCCGCGTGGCCGAGCGGTTACCATACCGGTCTAACGCGCAGTGGGTCCCGGAGTCTATCCCCGGCCGGACAGGCATCTGAATGATGAGTTTAGGTTTCCGTTCTGGGTCTGGGTGTTTGTGTATTTGTCTTTGTATGTCCATGGCATCCGCGACACAGGAGAATATCCTAGTGTGGGGCTATCAGTGTAGAAAGCGTCTATTTAAAGCATCTATATATCAACTCCGGGAAAATATTAATCAAAAATCATTTGGTGTCAGACATCTTTAACACCATACTTTCCTACGGCCCATGGTCGTATTTAGTATTGCAGAACAATGTCAACACCACATCGCTTACTTATGGCAAAAAACCGGTGTAACAAAGTGACATTGTGACAATTGTGGCGTTGCATCAAGTGTTGCGGGTCACATTGACGGTTTTTTGTCACACATTGTGTTAGTAAAAGGAATTGCTACTACAACGGGAACTAATCTATTCAATACGCTGGGGAAACGGTCGATAACTAGCAAAAAGTGTATTTATAGCGGGTATTATTTATCCAGCTACATATTAAGGTTTTTAAAATTCAGCTTGCAAGATTTGACCTAAACATATAAACAAACATTGCAAATTAAATAAAAGCTTTTAAAAATTCGATACGAATAGTACGCATACACCTTATTCGATGACTTTGGCATTTAGAGCTCAATCAATCTCATATTTTTTTGGACTTGTCTGCGTTTTTGAGTTAGTTAGTTTTAGTTTAATGTTGCTTGCTTTAGCAATGAAGAAAAAATATGATAAAGTCCACGAGAAGAAATACAATTTCAGAAGGATGCCATAAAGTTCTGTCAAGCTCCAAAGCTCTCTTAAGTGAATGAGAGTTCTCTATTCCGCTTTTAAAAGTGTATGAACAACTACTTCAGCTTTGAATAGTTTATCGACTAAAGATTAAAGTCTCTAAATCCCATCTAAAAAGAATTTTGTCACAAACAGTGAAACAGTATAATTATATTCCACGAAAAACATACCTAGTTCAAACTTGTCGCAATGGGACTAATGAATCAATACTTAAATAGACATGCACAATACATGGACATTAGCCTACATAATAGAGTTAAAATTAACATAGTTAAACATTTGGGTCAGCACAACAATTAAAGCATACGACATATGCGACATGAATACGAGTTTTTAACCTGACTTTCGCATTACTTTGCATACGATTTATACATTGTTCCGCCTCATTATACAACGTCACGTGTGCTTTTTGAGTAATTGTTTACGATGGCCATTTTTTATAAAAATCGCGATAAATATAGAACCGAAAAAACCGACGAGAAAATAGGAATTGACGACGTAAACTTTTATAAAAACATTGTAGTAGTAACTGAACATGCAGTTCATCTGATCGTAAGCAGTTATTGCCTTCCATGGACATTGTAAGCAACTTTGTATAGAAAAGGGGTGCTATCTGAAGTCGTTTACAGATGCGTTGACATTCACAAGGACTAAGATAGTTGCCCCATATATAAGTGAGCCGGCAACCACACCCTTCCACCGAAACGCACGATGTGCTTCACGCTAGAAATAGGTGTGGCGGTGGTACCTCTCCAGTCGATCTATATTTGTTCTACCTCCTTGTACATAGTGAAAATTTAATCGGAAATTAAAGTCTATAGGTATCTAATTTGATAATTAATTTTACATTTACGTTACTTTGGAGTTGGATTCCTAGCATCAGGATGATCACATAAAAGGGTTTGTTATATATCTCTAACCAGAATCAAATTATCAAATTTTAGGTCGAAATTTAACGTATATGCAGATATCATACAAAATACCATGAAATACCGAAACAAAAGAATACACAATCACAAAACTTCATATTTAACAAAAAGCAAATGTAATACAATTTTATTACACATAAATCAATAATATAATTACACCTAATTGTAATTACAATACTCTTCCTCATAATAAACACTACACGAGGGGAACAAAGTGTTCACACATCAAAGTGTATCAATATTTACACAAACCGACGTTTTATGGCTCAAATAAAACGTAATATGTTGTTAAATAATTTCCTATGTTTACATAGCGATAACAACTGACCCAGTGGTAATTATCTCGTGTGAGTTCGCTTAACATGGACTATTGAACGTATTAATAAACATAACAAGTAATATTGTTAACTAGTAACATCTTTAAAAACATTAAAACAAATAACCCGATTGCGTAAAACGATTATTTAGTTCATAATGGTATATCTATGTTTAACACTTTATATGCGTTTTTGTCAAAATATTCAAGTAAAAGTACTACAATATATACATTTCTATAATGGTCTATTTACCAGCTGTCATGTGACACTCTTATTGTCGCAACAATACTTCCCTCCCCCCCACTTTTTCCTCTATTTGTTGGCGCCATTTTTAAACAATATATAGCTTATGTCACTCTGCTAACTGAGATGATTCTAATGACATATCATACGTAGGTACATACATACGCTAGAAAAACATTCCCATCCTACTGGTGCAGTCGGGTAACTAAATTGATTGATTGCCTTCAGTTTCAGTTCATAGTTTTTAAACAGATTTTTTTTAACAATATATTCAATTTAACGCGTTTTATGAGTTTTCGTCAAAATTATGACATAAAAGTATATTTTATAGAACGATATCTCTTACCAGACCTTTCAGACCAAAATTCAGCAACGCTTAAAAATGTTGTTATTTGGCAGAGTTAGGTGTGGCGATGTTTCCTCCGGAGTATAAACTGTAATGATTCCTACTAGCCGCTAATTGACGTGATTGACGTTTCACATATATTTCGAAACAAACTATACCGATCGATAAAATAAATCGTAGATTAAACTTTTAGTACTTATTACATATTTACATATTTAAGTGCCTTTTCAAATATCAAATGAAATAGGCCGAATCGGGAACAGATTCTTTGTTGGATATCGGTTCAAAAAAATTAAATATACTTAATTATTGTAATTCGACATTTTTTTTACTAACGTTCTGACCTTAAATACTTTACTCACGTATTCAATTAACGTTCCGTTTGGACATAATGATATGTCGTAATTTAAGATTAATTATAATTCGAATACGTTGCGTATGTATTAATGTTGCAATATTATCAATTCTGTTTTTTATAGGTATAAACCTAGACCGAGAACTTGCTGCAGGAGGGGTCAAGGCTTTATGTAAAACTAAACACGTATGTATCCGACTGCGTCAGAACGAGGGTAATGTTTTCCGAGCATACGAGTATGTATGTATTACCATCTCGTTGGCACGGCCCAAATAATTTGACGGATTATAATATTTACATGTTATCATTGAAGTACTTATTTTTTCTTTTAAGTTTATAATAGTCGAGTTTTTTTTTACAACAATTTATTTTACTTTTATGAGCCTTACCTCGACTGTTTTTTTTTATGAAATTTGTCGATGTAATTAGCGAACACTCAGAATACATTCAAAGGCGACAATTACTTAGACATATCCTTGAATTCTAAACTCCCAAAAATAAAGACGTTAATTCGCACCACGTTTCACGAACACTTCCTTTATTACATACGACCTTCTTCAAATAATCATTGCGTGCTCAAACAAAGATGTCGACAATAAATGAAAATGTTATTAAAATAAACTTTATATGATTTCACGGCGACGTGAAATTACCTCTGAAATGTTTCAAGACCATGCTATACTAATCTTCCCTATTCTTAATCTATTCCTTTATCTTATTCTAATCCTTTAAAACCGGTCTTATACATATTTCAGTTCCTTTATGCAAAGATTTTATCTATACATTATTTTATATAAACGGTTTTAGTAAAATTTCATACGAAAAATATAATACAAATTAACAACCATTTTATTCGCTACTACATACCTGCCAACAGAACAAAATCATTAACGCAAATGCAAATTATATACTGTTTATATACTATATTATAATATACGTCATTATTAAAAAACTATTAACGGATTATTAAAAAACGTGCATACTTATTATAATTAATGATTCTAACAATGCACTAATCGATTTGAATAGCTTGTGAAAATGTAAATAGGAAGCTTCACTTCGATTGAAAATCAAATAATTACATACAAAATCATTACCCTACTATTATTTGAGTAACTGTGCATAATTAGGGACTTGTTTTATCGGGAAAGCGGAGCGAGTAACGATTTATTAGCGAGTAAATAAATTGACAGGGAAACTGCTACCTGCGAACAGAGAGCTCTATGTTGCAACGTCTAGATTTTTCTTTTTATTTAAATTAAAATAGCGAATAAGCGTGCAAGTTAATTACGAGTCAAGATAGATAGCCTGATAACATTGAACTACCGGAAAATAACATATTTAATATCGACAAAGCTAGACAGAGCAAAGTATTTTTAAAAGATCTAGGTGTCAGTGCGAGCTACCAAAACAATCAAAATGATTTTGAAAAAACTTTTAAGTAGGATACCTCCGCTTTTAAGCAGGATATCGCAGATCCACTACTACTGCATATTATTTTCGGATTGAAATTATGTATCGCTTCTCGTTCCCTATTTCTCAATTTGACACGTCACCTATCTCTGTAGCCATGTGCAGTAAAATGGTAATGAGTAATAAACGAACATTATTACTTGGGTATAATATGACCCTGAGAGAGCATTATGAATAGGTGTGAAATTTCTTCACACTAATAACCTGCCGGAGTTTAAGCAGTATATTACATATTTTACAATCTTTTGTAGTCGGCATTCTGAATGTAACCGTTATTTGCATAATTTTTATGAATTTGTGAAGTATCAAATGAGCATGCAGTCCATCTCAAAGTAGGAGTCAAAATAGAATTAAAGTTTGGATGTCGACTGTGAAATCCTATTTGTAAATTAACAAAATTTTAGCTATTCAAGTTTATAGAACAACGTTATTAATTTTTGCGACACACAAAAAGTATAATACTGTAAGATTTACGAAATACTTAATTTATTTTTTCCAACTGCTAGAACGGGATTCGAACCTGGAACTCTGTACGCAGACCGATATTGTTAGTTTTATAAACTCTACATATTTAAATATAGAAAACCTTTTAGATGTTTCGTAGTTGGAGATACCCTCTAATATTTTCTTGTTGATATTAAAAATAACATGAAAGCGGCCGGAAGAAACCCAACATGCTGCAGATTGAGTGTTGATGACAGACGGACAAAGTCTCTACAAGTGGACTAGAGAAGTGCGTGGGGCCAATGGACGTGATTTATTGTAAATATTTCACACAAATATCCTAAAATCATCTCTGATCACAAGATAAATGTATTATCTCTGATTCGTGTGAGAGACTAAAACACACAGGTCTAAGCTATCTTTGTACTCTCAAATGCGGAATTCTAACACAGTAAGATCCTGGTACGAGTACATATATTTCAACCAGATAGACATTATACACTTATACGAGTAGGTATATGCTTGTAGAAAAACGTAGGTATAACATAATTATGTTCTACTTACGTTGGGGAATATTTAGGATGTGGTTGGAAATCCGGACAGTCTTATAACCTCAACTACACCTTTAGTCGCGCCGGCGCAATAATATAATGAATTTCTGTTATCAATTTTCAACCTTTAGATATTACACAGATACTTGTGGTCACACACTTCCATAGCATATTTTTGGTATTTTCATATAAAAAAAACCTGTGGTTCATCTGTTGCGTTTACATTTAGTTCTAAGTAGCGGTAGCAACGAATGTGGCCTAAGGTCTGATCTGACTGACTTAAGTCTGATCTTATACAACGTTCCTTACAAATATCCATGAGCTGCAGTGGCCAAATATCAGAAGATAGAACATTTAAAAAAATATTATAGTCTATGTCACTATACATACTGAGACGATTCTGATGATATGTCATACGTCACAATCCGTCCAGCTGTTTGGGCTGTAGTGCGTGTCAAAGAAATTTACATACATACAAGCAAGGAAACATACATACATACGCTCGAAAAACATTACCCCCTTCTGACGCAGTCTGGTAAAAAGATAGACCTCGGTAAGTCTAGATTTACTTATGGTATACACGTAATTGAACCCGGTAGCTGGTCTGCGTGGAAAGTCGCAAACCCCAATGCAATTAGCCGCTGCAATCACAATTAGTGCCGATGATAATGGGACCCGCCCAGCTATTTCGAAATTAATGAGAGTTCTGATTTATGTATTTGATTTCCCTTCCTGCATACCTTTGTGTATTTAAAAGTTGATTTAAAATTTATGGCGTCAATATGGAATAGTGGTATTAAATTTAGTACTATCTCTACATTTGTTGGTTTTTTTATTTTATTACTTTAGTGTTTAAGTTTTTATAAAAAAAATGTAATTCAACGTGTAATTTGGCACATTAACGTATTTATGATAAAAGAAATATAATTAAAAAAAAGGGTATTTTTTGGCTCGCTTGGTCTAAAACTTTTACGGACCCATAAGGACCACTGCTGGACATACGACTCCGTTTATTTTTTTGCAAATAATCACCGTTCCTTACGTGTTGATACGTAAAGTAGCGTCTCCCTGTATTTATATGAAGGTTTTATAAAGATTAAATATCTCACTGAAAAATATGAACCGCGATATTTTCCCACGACTTTATAAATCTTGTGTCAGAGAACGAACCTTAAAAGAATTTTAAAAGCTCAAATCTAACGTACGTGCTCAATTTTGCACTGAGTGCAACTTACTACGTTCTTGACATACAGATCTAAAATGCTCCTGAAAACTAGTTATTTTTCTCTTTTATACGTAGGATATCAAATACTGTTCCTTCTGCACTTTATTATTATTATATCACGTGTACGTATGTAGCCATATAGCTTTACACATGTGTATACTACCATGAAAAAACGATGAGATACTTTCTACTATAAAATTAGTAACAGTGTAACAAAATTTGTAAATTGCCGTAATAAATTCCAAAAAAATCTCTCTGTTTATGTAACCCATCAATCAACCTATATTTCATGTAGCTTTTAATTAATATGTCTCAGAAGTTCATAAGTATGTGAGGATCACATACTAGAACTGGATTTCAAACTAAATAACACCAAGTAATGAAACAGAAAATTTAAAAACCTCCGGTTGGGTTACAATGCACACCTCAACGTTAATTTCAATCCAAAATGGCGGACGATACAATACGGCGGATCAAATGTTTCACAAATGCACCCTCACGATATGAGTATCAAATTATCTGACTAGGAAAAAGCATGTTATTAATACCAATTTATTTATAATCTACTGCTCTACATACTTATTTATGCGACTGTGAAATATTTGTTTGATTAATCAACCATTACTGGCTATAATTACAAAATCGATTTCATCTTTCTAACTGACTTCCCAAAGCAAAAAGGTTATTTTCTTAAAACAAATAAACCTTTTGGTATCGTGCAAAGTGTACTATTGTACCAATAGCGAGTTATTAACAGTCAGTCCATTCGAAATAACCACATGTCACTTTGTCACTTACGCTAATGACACAGTGACAACGTCGCTGCAACTGGAGCGAGCAGGACTCCCGCAAGGCCCTTCCATAAATACCCCGACACAGGACATATGAGACACGGATCGATAACACACGGACATCGACTGCATTCACAGTTCACGTTATACCGACAATGTTACGTTTTAAGTGAGCTTTCGAGTATATATCGATGTATCGCCGTCATAAGAGTTTAATATCAAATTATATATATAATTATCCTATTTAAGTTAATATTTGTATTTTGAGTATGGTCCAAATTTCACGAGAAGGTAGAACCAGCGTAGTTTGATTGGGGAGGTACCACCGCTAAAATTTCTTGTGTGAAGCTGTTCTTGTATTGCATGATATTTACCACGTGGTTACCAGAACCAATATAGTTCGACCGGGGAAGTACCACCGCCACACCAATTTTCAGCGTGTATCAGTTCTTGCGTTTCGATTGAAAGGTGTGGTTGCCTACGCATACAATATGAGGCGACCATTTTAGTCCTCGGAAGTAGCAACGCATCTGCGATCGACTTCAGATAGAACCCCTGTTTCAAATGAAGTTTCTTAAAGATGTGTTACATGGGTGGCAGCAACAACGTACCATCAGGTGGTTTTATTAATTTATTACATTATGCCAATTAAAAAGAAGTTTTAGGCTGAAGTAGGTCAAAATAGGTTTCAATATAGAAAATCATAGTTAGGTGTTCAAAATATTACAGAGGAAATGCATTAAACAATATTCATAATCCATACATCTATAGCCATCTGCACAAAAAATCTGAAAGGGTAGAGCTTATAAAAGTACTAAACTTTTTTAGTTCTAATTTACTTCCTCGGTTCGAGTTTCTTGTTAGTGAAAGTTTCTAGATAATTAATTGGAGAAAATTAGCTACTTCATT
>DWNE01006183.1:0-13287 GCA_018249875.1 Cecropterus toxeus | reverse complement strand
GTGGCGGTGGTACTTCCCCGGTCGAACTACATTGGTTCTACCACCTGGCAAAATATGGCACCTTTACATGACCTTCCTTCTGACGCAGTCGGATAAAAATATATATAACATAGTATTATGATTAATTATTAATTTTCAAAATTCAAAAATCTTATCATTTTTTTCTGAAACCAGTAATGAATTTTGATAACTATTTAAGGAAATGAAATCATTCCTGAGTACCGAATATTGATTATGTCATCGCCCATCAATTCATTACATTGCCAGGTATAACCATAAACAAAAAAAAAACGTGCAATTTTTGGACAAAAACGTAATAATGATTGTTTTGAAGACGTAAAACTTAAACGATTGCTTTGAGGGAACGTATAACTCGTACTAAGGGTACTGCTGGCGTAACGTACTCGGTTCATTCTAATTCCCTGCCGCGTACCCGTTAACGCGGACTGTTTTACAAAACGATTCAGTAACGGGATCCTCTGATTTGATTTATTAAGAAAAACAGGAAAGTCTTTTTATATCTACATATAAATATAACGGCTAAGTGTTTCGAAGTATCTTTTTTTAAATTTAAAACTTAATGTTGTCTAGAAAGAATTTGGAGGTCCCGTCCTGCTTATAAAGATACACTTAAAGGTCTATTACAAATTACGATTATGAATCTATTACGGTATGGCCCGGGAGGCCACACTACCCTTATTTCTGCATAATAGCAACAAAGTTACACGATGCTGTTTTCTGTTGTGAAGACAGTGGCAAAGAGCATGCAGTCCAACTGATCGTCAGTGGCTACTTCCACCCAGATCTGTACCCAATCATGGATAGGTTTAAGTCTTAACTGAAGTTGGACAGATGCGTTGCTACCCCTAAGAACCCCTAAGAACTAAGCTAGAACACTTCAAATATCATGTATATCTTTCACACCAAAGTTTTCGTAACACCAAGTTGCATAATGCACTACCTCTAAACTTACAACGTACAACAAAATATACTAACTACCAAGAAGCCAGCCAATAAACTATTTACAAGCGAACATTACCGTTAGTAACCGATGTACAATATCTCACGACACCAACCGGGAACTGAACCCGAGACCCCGCATCATATCGTATCAAAACCATAAATTCTTTGCAATTTCTTCGTTGCGTGATCAAAACGTCTAGTTCCACTTTCTAACACGCGTGAAAGGGATACACTCGCGAGCAAATAAAGTATACTTGTTCATATATTATTTTATTTATTTTATTTTTGGATTATAAATTCTCATGACGACTCGCGTGGCCGAGCGGTTACCATACCGATCTAACGCGCAGTGGGTCCCGGGTTCGATTCCCGGCCAGACAGGCATCTGAATGATGAGTTTAGATTTCTGTTCTGGGTCTGGGTGTTTGTGTATTCGTCTTTGTGTATCCATGGCACCCACGACACAGGAGAAAATCCTAGTGTGGGGCTATGAGTGTAGAAAGCGTCGTCGTCTAAAGCGTGATCTAAAATACTTTGGTATTTAATGCTACATCTTAGTATAGGACGTTTTGGGACACTTAACATTCCAACTTAGTCTCTAAAAGCAGTATAGTCTACTTGTCAATATGTTTTTTTTTTGTTTTACATGTTATTTTACATGTTATTTTTTATAATATAATTTCTCGTCTAAAATACTTGGGGTATGTCAAAGCTATATACAGAACGTTTAGGTAGACGTGTCATTCCAACTTAGTCTCAAAATGTAATATAGTATACTTGTTATTCTATATTTTTTTGTTTTACATTTTTTACACTGTTGTTGCGTACTTTGTTACGGACATGTAACATTCCAATTTAGTTTCTAAAGGTAGAATAGTTCGTATTGTGTTCCAAACTTTAGAATATTACCTGTTTATATAACACTTCTTCATTTAGTAGAAGAAATCATAAAAAATCTCGAAATTGTTTTACAATTTCTAATGAAAAAGTGCTCTAATGTCTCTTAGGTAAAGAGGTGCATCGATCACTCGCTTAGAGATGTCCCTAAATTCAAGTAACTTGGAACATAACGTTACTTAAATCTATAGATGATATAATGCTAGGATGTAATGTGACAAAATTATACCAATGCACTTCTTGTAACAAAACAAAAATAGAACAAATTCAATTCACATTTACTTTACCATGCATAATTCCTTTGTTTCGCGACCATCTAGAATCAAGGTATAAAGCGACAAATGACTAATAGAACATTAGTAATCGGTTGATCGTTAGGCCATTTAAATCAGAGGATTACGCAACGGTAGGCGCGGTGTATCATCAAGACTTGTCATTAAAACATTGATATAATCGAAACCAACCGACCATGAATTGGGACTCAATAGAAGATTAAGTGCTGTAATCATTTACAAATCTTTTGTAATAATTACATTATCTTTTTTCACTCCACCGCTGGATAGGTCTCCCCCAAGGAGTGTCATGATGTCCTCCGCTGTTCTCGTCAACCAAAACCAACATCTTTTTAAGGTTGTCCGTCCAATAAGCCGAAGTTCTTCACTATCTCATAATATACACGTAGTAAACAAGAATGGCTATTGCCGTCCATGGATATCTATAATCAACCCCTTGGATTAAGAAACTGAGACCTGAGATCTTCCAGATATGTATTGTTTCTCTGAGGACAAAGATAAATTCGTGTTTTTCCTTATATTATTCTTAAATTACCCAGCAGTTGTACACCTGTTTTAATTTCGAAAAAGGTATAATGGTATAACTTCTGGAGTCAATTTGAGAAGAGTCTTACTATCTTTAAAAGAACTAGGAAAAGTTTAACTCTTATAGATCCTATATTGTGGCTAGATTACATTGGAATATTTGGTATATTGGTTTTCCATACTTCAGTAAATTTGAACTATATGGTTTTCGTAGAATTATTTTTCCTTATTCCTAATAACCAAATATCAAGAATACATATTTATACAACATTTTAACTTATTATTACACCAAAAAGGTATCCAATTAATGATACTTTCCTTAACGAATTTATATTTAAATACGAAAAATTGTTATACATGATGATTATTTTTCAATTATATTTACTATATATATACTTAAGGATAAATAAGTATTACTTATCACTACTAGTTTATTTTATGACGTAGACCCACTAAAAACAATCGCTTAATATTTAAATATATTTGAAAACATCACTCTGGCTAACTCTTACTGTATTAATATATCAAAACTAGTAAAATAGTTAAAAATATTAAAACAAAAAACCCGATTGTTAAGACTAAATTTTGTTCGTAATGATTTAATGTAATGCTTATATGAGTTTTGTCAAAATAATTAAGTAAAAGTATTATTGTATATATTCAGAATAATCTGTTTACTAGCTTTCATTTGATGCCCATATTGTCGTTATTTAAAAAAAGTCCTCCCTTTTCCCCTTTTTTCCTATTTGCCCTTCCTTTTTTCCTATTTCCCTATTTGCAGGCGCCATTTTTCAAAATCATATAGCCTATGTCACTTTCCAAACTAAGACGATTGTAATGTAATTGTAATATGTGTCATACGTTACGATCCTTTAAACCATTTGGGCTGTAGCGGGTGCCAAAGAAATGGACATACATACAAACAAACATACATACATATGTACATGCGCTCGAAAAACATTACCATTTTTTTGACGCAGTCGGGTAAAAACATATAAATCATCTCAACTGTCTTTAGGTTACCGATACCTGTGAACCGTACAAAGCCGTCTGTAACAGACTTCCTAACCTAACCCGTATTTCACATCGCCCCTAATTCATAATCATTCGTTAATTTCTACATAGCTTTCTTTTAGACTTATTGCTATCGATTGTGTTAGTATAAAGTATAGTTTTCTCCAAAGATATCTCATCCTCTTCTCAAATACGTCGGAGATAATCGAAAGATTCATTTCTAGGGATAGACAGCAACGTCTTCCTACGAAAAAATTCTACAATTATCACGCATATCAAAGCACTATCCACAGCTTACATCAAAGTACCTTCTAAGAAAGCTCCCTCTGTGGTGATAGAAACCTTTCAGGCTCTATATAGTAACATCAATGTTATACGCTATTGTGTTCCAACTTGTATCAATGGCTGACCTCAAGTAAAACTAATTCTATCTAGGAATTGATTATAGCTTTGCCTTACAAAGTCGTTGTCATCGACTAACTTTATTTATTAGTCAATTCTACGTTATTATTCCTTATTGATACCTACAACAGTAACTCATTACCGGCTCTGAAACATACAGAAATAAATCTCTGCCATTATTTTCCTGTTACCTAACGAACTGAAAAATATGTTTCCATGGTAAGGAAGATAATTTAAAAATAAACTTTTTAAGCGAATAATAATTGTTTATTATTCAATTTTCCTCCTTTGTACAGTGGAGTACAGAGGTTAAGATATTAGGTTAATAAGTGACAGGTGTTTTGGATTATAATATTTTGAAAATAATTAAAAATGAATAAAACGCGTTTAGGGAATCCTTACAATATTACGCATTTTGAACAAAAAAGCATCTTATTATCTATTTTTAACATACCAATAGATATATACTACCTACTAAATTTAATATTTTGACCAAAACTAATAGACAAAAAGTGAAAATTATTTTACCTTATTTGTACAAAGGAGAAATATTAAAGTATTAATTTTGATAGTTCTGTAAAATAAAATATTTCATAAAATAAAAAATACAGACGAATTGAGAACCTCCTCCTTTTTGGAAGTCGGTTAAAAATTATAATAACTCAAACATTTCTGTACATAAAACCAAAATAAAGTGGGAGATTGGAACCACCATGTGAAACTACATTGGCCAACAGTGCAACTTATATATTTTGAAAAGTACTATGCTTTATTCATACCATATCTAAAGTGCTTATAGGGGTAAAATTTACTATATATTGCTAAGATAACCTAAAACGACTATAATTCATTGTGTTATACACATATAACTGACATATTTCCTGTGGATCAACTGTTTTTACTCCACTGTACCTTACGCCAGCTTTATAACATAACAAGTTCCTTACATTTTGATACATGTGTTTGCTTTATATACTTGTGTTTTGAGTGACAATGTTTTGTCCCACGTGGGATTACAATTTGATACAAAATGTGGGCTTCCTGCCACAGGTAAAACATAAATATAAATATAAAAAAGTTTATGTTTAATAATCGTGGCTTTTAAAACTTTCAGGATACGCTTTTATGCATTGTTTTGTATTTTTTTTCGAAATATTTCCGCTAAAAATTAATTAAGAATATGCTTATGAATACAAATTGTATCCGGAAAATTATTAATCAATAAACTTGCAAAATATTTTACTACTTCATTTTTTATATGTTTCCTACGTTATCAAAAAAACTGGTACATTTTAATAAATTTCTATTTTTAGTTTTATTATTCATAAACATTACTTCATCTTGACTATTGTTAAAATGTATAATAACAATTAACCATTTCACATTAAAAATATCTATAAGTTGTAGGTAGTAGTGTGTATATTTAAACATGTTGTGTTCGCATATAATAATAAAAACTAATTTACATTATACCTTTTCATGGCCTACATTGTACCGTTGCGTGCCTAAAGTCGTTTCTTTACAGTCGGAACGAAGGGTTTTCAATAAATATACCCACGTATAGACGGAGATTAGGCCAAGATTAACTTTCTTATAGATGATACGAGGTTATAAATTGCTTTAAATTAATATATTTAGGTAGTACATACGTAACAAGGTTGATAAATTTAATCCTGAAATTGGTTGATAAGTTTGATTTAATTCAGTTGAATCCGACTTCTATTTAATTTTTAAGTGTTTTTATGTTTTTTTTTTTATTATTTTATTTGTTTTTATAATAGTTATTTCTTATGTTTTTATTTTTTAAGTTGAGTTTTCATGCTTATATTGAAACTTGTACATTTTTTTAATGTTTATTAATATATTTTAAGGCGAATTATTTTTTGTAGGTACTTTTATTTAGAAATAAAACATTTTTTTATTTAATGCTTATTTAATGAATTGATAAAATAATTATTTAAAAATTTCATCCTACACAGTTTCGGCAAAAACATTGACTTTACTAAATCAGTTAATGTTGTAATAAATCTTTTTTTATGTAAAATCAGCTATCGTTTGTTTGTGTTCGCAAAACTCAATAAGTACTAAGATAGACCCACTAAAATACTTACACAACATTGTTGAATGTATTAACAAATGCCATTATAAACTTTTTACATAAGATTTCCACACAAGCGGAAAATTCCAAGCAATTTTGTAACTTAAGACCCACTTTTTACTTCCTTAATAACTAAAATCGGTAATAGGTAAATCGGTAATAGGTAGTTAAAACAAAGCTTAGTAAACATTTCACACAACAAAAATCGTAAAGAAAATTTCTGTATTTTAAAAACAACAGTACCGGAGCGTCAAACGGCTCTACTAAGCGCTGCGATAAATAATTTTAAGTCTCTATAATTCCGCCTTATCTGCCTTACACTTGGAAAGCAATTTCTTTGCCATGGCAAAATTATAGGACGTTTCGAGCGAAACTTAACACTACTACATATTATGCGCCAAACATACGGACCGACATCGACACGCGAACCTAATATATGGACTTCCTATATACATTTATTTGTTATATACTTTTGTATGTAATTTGCAAGTGCCCTGTAAGCTTTATGTTATTTATATCTATACTAATATTATAAAGCAGTAGTTTGTTTGGTTGAACGCGCTAATCTCAGGAACAACTGGTTCGATTTTTTTTTTGTGTTAAATAGTAAATTATTGAGGAAGGCTTTAGACTATATAACATCATGTTATGTTTGTCTGTCTAACAAACGCGAGTGAAACTGCGTGGCACAGCTAGTTATTAATATAATGTTTTCTACTCTTTGATCGTGGTTTTGGAACATGGCTTCTCTAGGTCTGGTCCAAGGTTCGAATCCCCAGCAAAACTTCGGATTTGTCGTGGAAATTATTATAAAATATTACATAGTAAGAAAATTCGCTTAGTAATAAAAAGGTTTACTAAAAGTCTACTATGAATAAAACCGTGAAGGTCCTACCACTCATTGTGGTTTGATCCCGGAAATCACCACTGCCATACCTATTCCCGCTATTGACGACCCACGTGGCGGAGCGGTCTCCATACCGGTCTGACAAGCAGTGGGTCCCGAGTTCGATCCCCGGCCAGACAGAAATGTGAATAATGTTTAGATTACTGCTCTGGGTCTGGGTGTTTGTGTATTCGTCTTTGTATGCATGGCACCCACGACACAGGAGTAAATCCTACTGTGGGGCTTTAAGTGTAGAAAGCGTTTATTACCACTATTGGGGACAGGCCCACAATAATAATGGGTTGACAAAGTAGGCTTTAGAAAAATCGATAATCGTATTACCTTATTAGCAAAATTTCAATTTGAAGGATTAATCTTATTAGTAACTTTAAAGTCAAAATGTTTTTCATTATAAATATGATAGTTAATTTAGAAATATTGTTACGTCCAAAATAAAAGCGAAAGATTTTTATTAATTATGTTTTGAGTTTAATTACATTTTTTGTAGAAACAAATCAAAATAAAATACGCATTTTGAGAGATAATTAAATATAGAACGATCTAAGAGTTTTATTTAATTTGTACTGTGTAGAGGTATACGGGTTAAATTCTTGGTTGTGCAAAAATGTGAATGGGTTTTAGATTACTGTTTTGGGTATGAGTGTGCACTAACTCATTTTAGTGTATCCATTAGACAGATGATTCTAGTCACACAGGTATTTCTAATATGGGGTAAAAGTTGAGGCTATTCTTAGTTTCTGAATTCTACATATAGTTTTTCTTTGAAAGTTCATAATTTTTGAGATTGAAGGACAAGGAAAAAGCTGTTTTTTTACCTACGTAAGGTTCAACTTAACTCCTTTGTATTTTACAACGTAATGGTAATTCAGTGATAATACTTCAATTCAATTCATAATAGTAGTCATTTTTCATCATTGTTTCGTTATGGCATTACCACGTAAGACTATCGTCCATAAACCGACTTTACTGACAACATTTTTTTTAACCGACTTCCAAAAGGAGGAGGTACTCAATTCGTCTGTATTTTTTTTTTGTTACTAACTACGCTGACTAAAATACAAACATCTAATCCTTATTTAACGCTCTTAGGAATGATATATCGAAAAAACTTTTATACGCAATTTGCACCTCGTATGTTGAACTGTACGACCGTTAATAACGATTAAACTTTTAAATAAATAAAGGTTAAAAGTAGAACCATTTGTTCCACTCTGAAGGCACCACCGGCGTCTATTCTTGCCTTAACACCACTTCTCTTCATCTACAGAGTTCTGCGTTAAGGGCTGAGGTAGGGGTGTAGAAACGATGTTCTAAGCTACCCCTGGCTTACCTTAGGCGTACCAAGTGCCAGTGGCCGAGTAGGACAGCATTTGTATTGTATAATAGTATTTACTTATAGAACAGAGGTTTCACTTGATGTCAACCACAGATGTACCATTCGTGAAGACTAATGTTGCCCTCAAATTTAAGTCACCCGGTTTTTTTATCTGATTATAGAAGCATACGCATGCTCGTATGCTTCTACAATCTGATAAAAACAGTTTACCTGATGATAAGTCTACCGACGCCCATGGACTTCTGTGGCCAAGTTCATATAGAACTATGGTCTAAACTCTCTCATTGAGATCTCTCTAAGATAAGACCCGTGCAAAGCAGTGTGACAATAATGCATTCGCGAACCGAAGTAAAGGATTTTAATATTTTTGTCTGAAGTTTTTATCTATTCATGTAAGCTTCATTAATGTCTAGTACCGAGTCCTTGCCTAAGTTAACCCAGAAAAGGTGTAACTAATAATATTTCTTTAAAAGTCTTACCACCAACCGCCAACTACATAGCCACGTCATCCACAGATCTTCATGCACAAGAACGCAATGCAGATGCATGCAAGAGAGCTGCAGCGTGGTCTCGGCGGGGAGGTGAAGCCGCACCAATGCCAGCAGTGCCTCAAGTCCTTCAGCTCCAACCACCAGCTGGTGCAGCACATCAGGGTGCACACAGGGGAGAAGCCCTACAAGTGCTCGTACTGCGACCGCCGGTTCAAGCAGCTCAGCCACGTGCAGCAACATACCAGGCTGCATACAGGTCAGTCTAGGTTAACACATGCGTGATATATTGTCACACGCATGCACACATACTTCTAAAACGCGTGTTAATGAATATAAACAATTACACACACAAACGGTTTATACGTGTACATGTATGTGCCCACATTCATACATCCATGTGTTTGCAAAAACACATGCGTGATATATTGTCCAACGCTCATTACACACACAAACAGCTCATGCGTGTACATACACTTGTGTGCACACATCCACACATGTGTAAATTTGCATTTAATGTGATTTTTCTCTTTAATATTACGTTTCTAACAACAAGTATCAACCCTTTTCAACCAATATCGGAACAAAAATATTATATTAAATGTACAAATAGCCTTATTAAAACCATTTTAACACAGTAATTTGACATGTGCGCCCATAGTAGAAAAAATGCCTGAAAGCCTAAAAGAATAATACACTCCTATCGCTGTGCTGAGCCACGAGTCTCTTTCCAGAATAAGAAAGATTAATTCCAGAATAAGAAGTTTCTTGAGCTCACCACATTAAAATTCTACACCAGGATTGATACACTTCATGTCTTTAAGAATTAAAAAAAAATATATTCAGCCGTGTTTGTTGGCTTTATCACGTTATTTTCATCATAAAAATAATAACGTTTAATTTCCAATCAATATAGAAATAAGCATGAACGCATTTAATAAATTATACAACACTCAATTCTCAATAATTGATTTTCTATTCAATAAAGTATTCAAAGACCTTGCTATCTTAGAATCGTTCTAAACAGATCGATCTTAGGTCGGCCATTACTCGAATAAATATACGAACTAAAATATGGACGCATACATCTTGCATACGGGATGTGTCTACAATTCCAAATTTAAACACGCCCGCCATTATAAAACAGATTCGCATTACGAGATATTTCGTCTAAAAATACCGTTGATTCATTTTAGGGCCTTCGTTCTTTGTGGAATATTTTATTTGTCTGATTTTTGTTTTAAATAAACAATAGGTTCGAATAAAGAAACGAATAAAATAACAAACATTTTTGAATAAAGAAAATAGTTTTTAATTTCTGAAATAACAAATTCAGACGAAGAAATATTAAAAAATAAAATATTACCCAAAAAATTACCTACATTGCACTTATTTATCTCCAAATATTAAAATTAATGCGGTAATATCGTAAATATTAATAAAATAATATAGATATTAAATAGTGCTTGATTTAGGTAAATAAATAGAGAATATCATTATTTTGAATATAAAAATGTCACCAAAAAGTATTTCAATTATTGAAAAAACTTTAAAATAATTTAAATTACATAATAAATATTAAATAGTTTAATGTGTAAGTCAGATATTCAGTCCAGGTTTGAGGATATTTAAATAGTGAATTTAAACAAATTTGTGCAAATTTAAATTAATAAACTATTTACCCGTGTATTCTATTTTTAAAGTCCAAAATGTATTCTAAAGTCGTAAAACGAACATTTAGAACAAACCCTAGCTAGAAACAAATATTTATCTATTGCACAAATATTTGTTTTACCACAACCGAATCAAGAATCGTAGCTACTAAACGTACCTTAATAACTTATCCATGGGAACGCTATTTTTCAATTCACAATATAATCTTTATCGTAGCTATTAAAAGCGAACAGCTAGACAATAAAATAAAAAGCATAAGCGTAATGCATAGATCACATAACGCAATCACACGTTTATGGTAATCCGGCGGCCGCAAAAAGAATGAACGGCTAGAACAACTTTTATAATTAAAACTACGTTCGTTCATTGGCCGGGTTTTCCGCGGAAAAAATTTCGCTTACGTTGAACGGGGGAAAAAAATTCTCCAATAGAGCGGCGTGTGGCCGCTCTCGGCCAATCACAGAGCGGATTGGAGGCAACGTACATTCTACGTTGTTTAGAAAAAAAAATCACGTGTTTTCCACGTTTGAAATAGCCAATGGGCGGCGTTGGACGCACATTGACAATAGTTTTTTCTTCGCGGCATAATGGATCGATTATGCAAGTTGTTTGATTGGGTGATGTTTAATTTAGTTTATGTTTTTTCGCTTCGATGTAGGTTTTAACTTATGTTGATTTTTGTTTATAACTTCTAATGTTTGAGTAGTTTTAATTCCCGAAATGGTAATACGAGTAGTTTTTCTTTAAGCCACTAAAATGTTTTTCTTATTTATTTACTGGAACCTTAAAGAGGAATGCCGATTGGTAGACTTTATAAATGAAAAACAAATGAAGAAAGCCGTGCCAATTTTACTTACAGTTTTCTAAAAAAAGCAAGACTTTACAAGTCTACTGTATATTTTATACTAAATATTTCAAAAATTCGCTATTGTTATAACATTCGCACCATAGGATGACTCGCGTAGTTTCGGGTTTTATTCCGCATAGCATGTTTGTTTTCTGCTTCTTCGAAAAGTCCTAAATGTCAATTTTAATTAGTATAGGCTAACTTATACGTGAGGCGACCGCCTTAGTCCTTGGGAGCAGCAACGCATCTGTGATCGACTTCAGATAGAACCCCTGGTCTATATGAAGCCGCTACAGATGTCCATGGGCGGCAGTGACCATTTATCGTCAGGTGGACTGCATGCTCGTTTGTCACTTCAATCTGATAAAAAGAAGTATAATGACAACAAGGGCATGTAAATATTTTGAACTTTCCTCAATTTTATTCCACAGATAAAATACCGTCAAATAGTAGCCAACACAGTGAAACACGGTGTGTTAGCACCTCCACGGCTATAATTATCGCGTCGTATTTCCCACGTTTTTTACGATACAAAGGCATAAATAAGCGGGCGTAATTAAAAATTTATTTATTCTCTACCATTGGTGGTGCTTTAATTGTCAGTTTGTCGGTTCTATGTAAAGGCGATTGTGATTAGTTTGACAAGTTAGAATTATTTATTTATGGACTTTTTTATTTACACAAAACTTACATCTAACATTACAGGCTAACCTAATGCGTTAGTGTGATTACAAATTAATTGATTTACATTTTATTAAATATGAATTGTTAATAAATAAAAATTACATACTAAATTCAAATTCTGTCAAAAATTAATTAAACAAACATGAAATAAAAATAAACACAATAATACAAAAATAATAAAAAGTCAAATAAATGTCAAACAACAAGTTAATACAATTCATATAATAAATTAAACGAAATAAATAAATAATAAATAATTGAAATTGAATAAAAACATAAATAAATCACTAAAATCCATAAGTGATAATCACGTAATTGTAAATAAAATCAACTATAAAAGATAATGGAATGAAAATTATAAAATTGCATTATGTGAGCTCACTCAATGTGCAATTTTGTACTTTGTCTTTTTATAGTACAGAAGTAGCAAAGGAACATGAAGTTCTCCTGATGGTAAGTGGTAAATGCTGCCCATGGACATCTGTTATCAACTATGTACAGAGCAATAGTTCTACCTAAAGCTCTAAGCAATTCCACTCTTGTTAAAAAAAACGAATTAAATAACTGAATCAACAAAAAGATATAAATGGTAGAGTTACGATACCGAACTCTATTTTTATTGTATTTCATGAATTAACGTGTCTATTCTGAGTAGGTGTAACAGAACTTTTCTATTTTATAACGTTAACATCAATTTTTGTAACGAATTTCCTAAAATTTAGGTGAAAAACACGCACATATACTTTCTTTAACTTAACACCTATATATGTAATTACTAGTAGCGTCGACACTACAAATTATGGAGTATTGTGACGACTAATTTCTTATTATTCGTTGGAAATTATCACCCCTTCTACGATTTAAAACCAATACACGACCATTATGTGTCATTACCAACAAACCATAAGTATATCCTACTCACAGTAAATTGCAGCTACTCAACATGGTGACTCCGACCACCACCACCACACCTACTTCTGCCTTCTAACAGCAGTGGCATAGCGGTCACCATACCGATCTGACACGCAGTGGGTCCCTGGTTCGATCCCGATAAATGTGAATGTTGAGTTTAGATTTCGGTCCTGGGTCTGGGTGTTTGTGTATTCGTCTTTGTGTGTCCATGGCACCCACGACACAGGAGAAAATCCTAGTTTGGGGC
>DWNE01006182.1:0-13288 GCA_018249875.1 Cecropterus toxeus | reverse complement strand
GAGGTTAATATCTGTATGTATGTTTGTTTGTATGTATGTTAATTTCTTTGGCACGCGCTACAGCCTAAATGGGACAGATTGGGAAATATGACATATTATTAGAATCGTCTCAGTTTGGAAAGTGACATAGGCCATAAAATTTTAAAAAAGGCGCCTGTAATAGACCATTCTAAGAATATAGACTATTTTCACTAAAATTCACATAAAGCCTTAAATTAAATGTATCATTATGAACAAAAAAAACAGCAGTCGCAGTTAGCAGTCGGATTTTTGGTTTTAATCTTATAAACAATGTTACCAGTTATTTTGCAAAGACTTGCACAAATTTGTCCAACATACAACTTACTCATAATGATAACAAAATATTTCCATTTATCGAGCCTCTCGATCAATAACAAAAAGGAAAAATGCCTTGAATAGCACTTCGACACAAAGTATTCTGTTTCAAGGCTTTTAAGGGATCTCTGTTACATTTTATGACTATACAATGGCATCCTTTAGGATGTTTTATTGTCGTTTTAAATATTATCTTCTATCGAGAGTGTTGTTAAAAGCATCGAAGTGTTTATCCTCTTAACCAAAGCACGTCTTTAGTGTATTAGAACACTTTGCAGTTGCTTACGAATGTACAGTTTATGAAATTAATTATTTGTCCAATAAATTTTTGAATTTTTATAAAACAATTGCTTTTAATTGATTAAAAAAATATTTACAATTTTTAATCAATTAAAATTTAACAGTAAATAATAATCAGTGATAGGTAATTAAGGTATTATGTGTAATTTTGAGTTTATTTGATGATAGAGATTTATAAACTTTATTAATTACTACGTTTAATCAAGAATTCTAGCTTCTCACGAGTGAGAAACTCAATATAAAGTGCTTATGTCATTTGATTTTGATTTTGACTTTAACAATATCATATGAGCTTGCAATCCATCAAATATAAAGTGGACACTGTCGTTCATTTGAATTTAATGTGACCTTAAACGTACATACATTCCGAGTCATGAGACCCAAATTCGTTACGAGACCTATGTACATAAAATTCAGAATCATTCCGTTAGTGTTTCAGAATACTACCTTCCTGCCTTATATCGGTAACAGAAAACATATAGGCAGAAACAGGAGTGGTGGGTGGCCGGAATGCGTCAGATTTTTACTACCGCCTAATAATGTACTACAACCATAAAAAGTAATCCCAGTGAAATTACAGAAAATGGAACTGGACAAGACAGATCTTGGTACGAAGGTACATTTCTATTATGTCATCGAGGGAGAAACCTTCAAAGCCGTGGTATGAGGGATTTTCAAGACACTCAGAAACGCCCAAGTGGCCATCCTTTGCTCTACATAGAGGACTTCGGGATCCCTAACGAAACAAATCCAGAGTAAACAAAGGCAAACCCCCTTTAGGGCTTTTCCTTGGTGAGCATTTACACTATAATAGGGACGGTGAGATCCGACCAGGCATGGCACCGTCCTTCCCAGGCTCACTTGGCTGGACAGTCGAGCTCTCACCTATCCGTAACTTTTGAAGTCCCTTTTAATTCGCCTCTAACAACAAGCAGATACCGCAGCCCTTTTCTGGCCACGAAGGTACCTACTTCAAATCTGCTAATATAAAAAATAAACTTCTAGCTCCTTAACGGCTATACAGCAATAGCTTTTTATTACGATATTTTATCAATAAAGTTTTTCTTTTCTTAATAGATAACAGGATTAACCGACGGCGACCTACGTTTCCATAAAATCATAAGTTGAAAATTCCAATAGTTTCGATTAAGACTCTATAAGTTCATATCAGTCATTATGCCAGAACATGAGTACGTGGTAATAAAATTTAATTTCCAATCCCATAAATCCGAATTAAAATTGTTTATGAGCGTTATAAAATATAATTCCAAAACTGTGAGCAAAGACAGTCATCTTTATTATATTGGTGGATCTCAACGTTTAGTGTAAAACGGGCCATTACGGGCATTTTTTGTGGTCGTACTGCATTTGTGTAAATCACCACTTTAGTGTTATATTTATAGAGGTGTATATTACAAGGTTTCGAAATTTATGGGACACATTAGACGCCAGAGTTTTTCTAGTAACAAATAATATGTTTAATGTTAAAACATTTTTCAATCAAGACAGTTGTATTAAAACATTTAATAAAATTGTATGTGGTGAATGATATTTTTAGTATAAAATTTTAAGAGACTTAATTTTTATATAAACAAATAAACATACATATTTCGGAAACGTTGTCATAATTTCAATGAATGAACTAAATAAAAAAACTGTAACTAAAATTACTTGTGATTTAATGCGGGCATAAGTCAAAAATGATTCAAATGTATTCGTTTTTAAAATACAACATATGTAATTTTTTGCATGTACATGACATTTTATATTATGATATTTTTTTTTTTGTAAATATGAAGTATCAAACGAGCAAGCAGCCCACCTGATGGTAAGTGGTTACTGCCGCCCATGGAGATTTGTAAGCAACTTTATATAGAACAGGGGTTCTATATAAAGTCTATCACACATGCGTTGCTACTCCTGAGGACTGAGATGGTCGCCTCATATAAAAGTGAGCCGTGATATTAGATAATATTGTTAGATTATGTTTGCTAACAATCCTAACACGCAGACAAGCACCAAAGCAACCTCACAATATTTCAATAAGAAGCCAATAGATTTGTGATCGATTCGAAACCACACTAAATTATATGGAACCGATTACATCGGTACCCCAGTTGCGTTAACACAATTCAATTACAACCTCCACCGTTCATGTTGTGTTAGGAATTGATTCCGATTTGATTGTATCGGCGTTACGTCAATGTGACTTGCTGGAATCTTTCAATGAAAATACGCAGAAATATAACAAAGTGCTATTGCTTGTTAGAATTGACGTGGGAATAAAATAGTTTTTTGCATGTAGAGTCATTGAAATAAACAAAATACGTTATTGATTTCGGCATTGATGTTTGTATAGATATATTAAATGCAAAGGGACTTATTTTAAGATCATGTTAGACAATGACTCATGTTCTCAATTAATTTTAGTTTACTGTAACTGTAATAGTAGACCTAAAATTGAAGGAATCGAGGCGACTAGAGGTATAGTAATTAGTTCCTGGAATAGAGCTACGGTATCCCCTGCCTATGCCTATGCCTAGAGGCGACTAAAAGGGCCTGGTGGGGCTGCGGGCGGTAAGAATGGCAACTCTCACCGTCCAGCCAAGCGATCCTGGGAAGGACGACGGTATGTGTGGTCGCATACCGTCGTAAAAACAAGACTCACCTGGATGGAGCCCGATGGGGTAACGTGCTTAGAGGACTCCAGTTGCGGTCCTTTGGAGATACAAGTTCTAGCAGCGCCGAGGACGGCCAACGGGGCGGTTTTAATGTGGTAAAAATGCCACTTAATCTCGCGTCGCTCCCACGGCGTCGGATACCTTTCAAAGGTTTCCCCCTCAGTAACAAAAAAAAAACTAAATAATAAGGGGTGGAATCACCGAAATCTCTATATATTTTATTTCTCTATAGTATCAAACGCTTCATTTCATCTACACGGTTTAAAATATGAGTATGGTTTTAAAGAAATTATTTTGTATTGTTTATGTTAGTTCTTAGTTATACCAGACTTTCCTAAGACTATTCAATGGTGTTATGCCTTTTTGTATTTTTTTTATAAGAAGTTGGTAAATGGCCCCTGTCGCCAATGGAAATAAATCTGTTATCTACCCCAGATAAAATTAGATTCTTGAAGTTAATCATAGATATCATTGCTACCCTTGAGGATTAAGTTGAAACGCGTCAGATAAGTCTTATCACCTCGCTAACTTACTAGCAGGATAATTATGTCACAAATTCAAAGTATAGAACTAAACTTGTAAACCAATTTCCAATAATACAATCGAGGTTACGAAACCTAACACCATCGAGATAGAAAGAGTAATGATAACTCTAGTCCGACTAGAATACCGTTGTTGGTACTGTAAATATAAAAGATTTGAATCTAGCGAAGTATCGACACGGGACTGGCCGAAACCGAAAGACAAACTGGTTATATGGTTATATACATACATAAGTATAATTCGCACAATTGCAGCTCGAGTAAGCTATCACCACATAGAAGCAATGTCTCGCCACTATATTCTGCGTACATAAGGATGTAACTAAAATGTATACATAGTCAATGCTCCGTTCACGGTTTCCCTATTTGTGTTTACAGTATTCACGGAATAAAAAAGTTTTCTTGACTGGAAAAAAGGACGATGACAAGTTTCATCAAACAGAGCATTTGTTTTATTCTTACTTTATATTAATAAGTGGTAAAAACGGGCGGCGTATCCAGGACTAGGTATAGACTAGGTATAGTCACTATGCACGTGTTATCGACCTCCTAACCTTCAATCATTGTCAAGGCTTGATATCAAAATAATTGTACCGTTATCACTAAATAACAATTATACTGCGTGCAACACGCAGTCTACTATGTGCCAGACGTTTTTTAAAAACTGTAAAAGCTTACACTATATAATAAACTTTTGTCAGTTATATTGCGAAAACATGAAAGTACCTAAACAAGATATTTGACCAGCTAATGTTACCAGCATTCTGAGAACTCATCCTAGGGACAGTAATTTAAATGCAGCTTTATATTGTATGTTTCATTTTAGGTATAACCTATTAATTTTATATGCATATAATTAATAGTTTAATAATATGGTTATTTCCCAATAAATCATTAAATTTCGTACACAATATCGTTTCAAAACAATATTTGTGAAACATAATTATTATTATATACGTAAGCATATAAGTGACCGTCATCAATTTCCTATACCGTATATATATAATTATGATTCTTTATAATCATATATAAATATTACGAACTATCTTTAAAATGGTAACACGTACATTAATTAATAGTAAAGAAGAAGAAATTTATTTCTAAGCTGAAATAAATTTCTTATTTTCTTATCTTCAATTTAAATTGTGACACCTATTAAATACAAGGATTTTATCAATACTGTTGTTCTAGAATCATAAACGGGAAACCGTTATAATTGCTGCTTGCTGCGATTATCTGTAAGGGAAATATACCCTCATTATCCCCACTAAATCACAATGAGTCGTGACACAACGACTTATTTGCACAAATGAATCTAAATGAACCGGCGGACAATCTTTTAATTAAATAGTACCTAATGTACATAGCCGAGTCCCTTGTTCGTTTTATCTCTAGGATAGTTGGTAGGGTTTACAAAATGTGGGGAGTCACGCAATACAACTGAACACGACTACGGGAGCGATACTAATGGACCACAGTGGAATAAGCACGAAAAACTATCGAATGGGCTATCGTAACGTCATGGAGACTCTTTCTATGAAAATGAGGACAGTCGACCAGGAATGTCCTTTAAAGACAGTATAACATATATGGACGCAAAACCGAGAAAAGTGAGGCGTTTAATTATTTTCTTCAGTAATTGACAGAGCATTCAGTCCACCTAATAGTACGCTATTACTTCTACTCATAGAAATCGGTAATCAACCACAAATATAATTTGAATCCGACTTATTACCAGATGAGCTGCATTATAACGCCTGAGAACCAATTTGGGAACTATATTATTTATCTACTGCGGTGATGTATTATATGTATGATATATGCTGTGCTACAACCAGAACAAGAACCAGAACAAGACACTGCTTAATGTTTCAATTATATAGTAGAATTAACTGCGGTGTTAGTTTTGACGGTGTTATTCAACATAAAAATGTTATACCTAACACCTAACTATTCGAACAAAGTATGTCTCCATTATTACATATTGCATGTCTATAAAGCAAAAAACGTGTGGGAGTCTCCGGTGTCATACCACAAAGGAGTCTACCAATTTAACAGACGAAATAAGTTTTCAAGAATTTTCATAATATAATTTTGATACACGCTAGACTTTATATTAATTTACTAAACCTGAATCACGGCAATATACAGTTTCGCTTCAAGGCACATCCCAAAACTATTTGTACCCCACTTAACGTAACAACGCTCGGTAACGCCCTGTCCCTTAATTGTACAAAAGCTGTGAGTACAATCATTAACAATACAGTTATATTTCATATTTAAAACCGTTAAGATTTTTTTTAATCTGATTGAAATGGGTAAAGAAACATGCATTTCACCTGATAAGATTGTATATTTGATACGTTCACGCAAGAGACTTTATGCCATTGAGCATTGAGGGCCAGAAATAAGACGGTTTTACAAGGAAGTGTCGTTACGACTGATCGATATTTCAGGAGACCCTAGATGCATATTTTGGCCAATAAGTTTAGGGGGAACGGCATTCTAGGGTCGAGGGGAAAACAGCTAGCATTCTTGGGTATCTCCTAATAACCCACGATTTGGACTCTTTGTTTTAGTTATAATTGACATATTTCTTTAAGATTTTAATTTATATTTTTTGTTTCATTTCGTTTTTTTATATTGGATTGATTTTTTCTTATATTGGATTATATTGTACATTCATTTATTAAATAAATAAGGATTCATCTAATAACATTCAATTTATTGAAGTTAGATATTTCGACCTTCGTAAAACGAATATGTTGTTTGTTCATGGTCCAAATTAAAGCGATATTAATTTCTCTCAATTTTATACATTAAACAGCTATTCGAGTGAAGATATGCCGTTACCTATTGGAAAAATGCCACGTAAAACCCATATATGTATGTATTAATGCAAATCGTATCTTATACCAATTACATAAAACTTCTTGCTCATTTAATTCATTTATTCAATTGTAATTCTTAATTCATCCAAAAAGTTCCCACCCCAATTTGAGCCAGTAATAGTTTTAGTTAGACTTGATTTCACAGCGCTGTTAGTGACATAACTTTATTGCGGAACTTGTCTCTCCAATTATGCATCCAATTTGAAAGCGGAGTATCCAATTATTCTTGAAGTAGGAGTAAATTCGGATTATAATCCATAAATCATTGTTTTAAGGAAGTGAAATAAACTAGTAACATTGTTAAAAGCATCAAACCAAAAAAAACCCGACCGCTTAAACGAAACTTTTGTCCATAGTGTGTCCATTTAAGGCTTATATGAGTTTTTGTCAAAATAGTCAAGTAAAAGTATTATAAAAGTATTATAATTAATAAAAGTCATTTGATAACCATATTGTCGTGAACTTAAAAAAATCGTAGTCGTATTTTTTTTTATTTCCAGGCGCTATTTTTATAAAATATAGCCTATGTCACTTTCCATTCTGAGATGATGGATTGGTAAGTTAAGCCGTTGAGCTGTAGCACGTGCCAAAGTAATGGACATACATACAAACATACATACATGCATACATACATGCATAAATACATACATAACTACAAACATACATACATACGTACGCTTGAAAAACATTACCCTCCCTCTGACGCAGTTGGGTAAATACCGGTCAAGTGCAAGTCGGAATCGCGCACGACGAGTTATCTATTAAAAAGAGGCAAAAAAATAAATTTGTTCCATTGAAGCCCCCTTAATTTTTATTTTATTTTATTTTTTATAATGATTAATAGTGTCCCATTTTTACCGTTTTTTGGTTGGGTACGGAACCCTAAAAGCAAATGACCTCTTTGTGACTCGCAGGCATTACCGTCACATCTATATCTGCCTATATTACACGTGTGTTAATCACTCTTGGATACGAGTCTAAAGGTCGTGGTAAGAGAAACACACTTACCCGAGTCGTTCCATCTTAGTCCTGTAGCAATGAAGATGCATTGCTATAGGATTAAGTTGGAACGACTATAACCTCAGATATGATGCTGATGCTTGTCGGTGATTAACTAGTAATTAATTTTAATAAATAATTAAGATCTGTAATTAATAATTACAGATGTCCGTGGCCACTTACCACCAGTTGGAATGCATACCCAATTGTTGATTCCATTCCATACCGTATAAAATATTGGCTAGTAGGTCATACTGGCCAATATTTTATACGCTGTAGAAGTTGATTTATGTAACCAAAGTTTTTGAATACCCTATTGAGCTCGATTGAACTTTAAATTAAGGAATTAAGTTTGTATAATAACTAACATCTACTCTGTACAATAACTAACAACTAAATCTAACATCCGTCAATCACCAGCATGCATGTTAGTGGACGGATTTTCTAAAGGAGCAAAAACTTTGTGCTTGTGCTTTGTGCTTATCGATATAATGTCACCTTATAGTCTTTTAGAAGTTTTTATTAGCAACTTACAAAATGTAACAAAAAATAACCAGGACTCAAAGTATCCTTGAGAAATAAAACTTGAAGGTGATGGCTAATCAACATCTATATTACACGTGAGAGAAGAGAAAACGGTTAGCAGTTACAATGCTGACTTTACAAATAGTAAGCACCATTGTCTCGTTATGTAGGGGTCAGCGCATGACTTCGTAAGAGTCGTGGTATGTCCGTCCATTTCTTGAAGCTTGTGCAATTGTTTTATATTTTTGTATTATGCTACGATTCTTTTTCAAACCTTATCGTCTTTTGTTTGAACATGTGAAAGGATAAATTGAAATATATGCCGAAGAATATTAGGTTTAGATTTTCTTGCAAGCGATTGGATGTTACGTCTTTATTACATTCGTAAAAACAGCATTTGGATCCATCGAGGCAGCTCGCCGTGGGCGGTGCAGTACTGGACATGCAATATGAATTGTACCCGCTCTAGTGTAGTTCTGACACGAAGCGAAAATGTCGATGTAAATAGCGGAATCAATGTTTCTCGAGATGATAATTCAACTCGCACCTTTTATTTACTGTGGGAATGTGATCTGCGGCGATTTCACAGTCACATCGAGCCCGAACTGTTTGTTTGTGAATAGTTCTTATCTGATGGTGGGTAATATTCTATTAGCAATCTTAATAGTAACATCCCTAGGGCGTTGCGAGTTCCACATGATGTTCGAGTTCGTTAATGGTTTTGTGTCGACTGCTCCGGATGGTTTGTGATGCACTAGTCGTTTACTTTGGTTTGTACTCTCTTATATTTATGTGGATTATTCCTTGTTTTTGTTGGAAATATATTGTAGTATTTTTAAAATTATTAGTTTACTAGATCTTTTTCAATATTTCATCTATTCATTGTTAGTTTTGATGATACGGAGATGTGTGCTTGGATTAAAGCCTCTACTTCAACTAAGAAGTAAATCTCTATCTCTCAATAGATAGAGACTTACTTCTTAGTTAAACTAAAATAAATAATATTTAGTAAAATAAACACTACAAAAAATATATAATTTTAAAACATCCAGTCCATTTACAGTAACATAAAATTTAAGAATTAAAACAATAAATAAATATAAATAAGTATAATTTCAAAATGTATGTCGAAAACGCGTCGACAACAAAATATTTCTTCATAATTATTACCTCTACCATTATTACACATTCGTAAAGTCGTAATACATCTGCTCTACATTCAATTAAATTTACTCCACGCCAGCTCTAGTTTATATGATTTGTTAGGCTTTGAGGCATTGCATTACAAAATAAGTTTGCTCTTCTGAACCTCCGGTAGCCTTATGCAACGGATGAATCGAAAGCAGTGTTGCGAAACAAGACTAACTCTGATAGTGTTACATTTGACGTAAACTTTCTTAATGGCGCTAATTACATTTGCTAAGAGAGTATTAGGTTTAACTTTGGTAAAAGCTTTCTGTTAGATAAGTTCTATGCTGTGATTTACGTGTCTTTGCTTTTACACTAAGTTTAAGCGTATTCTTTCAGTCTCTAAGTTTGTAAATAAAGTCTGAAACTGACTATTAAATATGCGAATATAAAATTTTGTATTGTATTCGAATTTGATGGCTTGCTTAGTAAGAGGTCAATAAGAGTTCAGATTTCGATCCCCGGTCTTACAAATACCAAATAAAGAATTTATACATCATTCTAGGTTTGGTTGTTTCGTATATTCGTCTTTGTATGATTATATTGTATATTCACTACAAGGAATTAAAATCAACGCAGAAAATATTTACTTCTATTATTCAATCACAGTCTACGGATTATGTTTTATTGAATGTTGCTAAATAAACATGACATAAGTATTATGATAGTGATTTTTCGTTGATACTATATATATTTTAATCCTGCGCCTTAGGATTATAAGAAAACAAGTTCCTAATTACTGAGAGTCAAATGTTGGCCTTAAGGTTATTTAGCATGTATTCTAGTACCTTTTTCAAAATTTGTTTAAACATTGTGTTTATCGTGTTAGTTTTAATTTTTTGTAGACGTCACTTATTTTGAAGTATTTAGAAAAGTTACATAAAAAATAATTTGACTTTCTTAGTTACGACATAAATGGATAAATGTTAGGAGGTAGTTACTATAACCGTTAATAATATGATTATCGTTAAACATAAATCGGGTACTTAACTCAATTTACGCGTAGGCATAATGGCTATAGGGCGAAAGCGATAACTAAGTAACGTTTAGCTATTGTTTGATATGCACGATACTTACTGTTTGTATCTGTGTATTCAGAAGAGAAGAGCCCTTATAGTTTGGCTTCGAAGACACTACAACTACAATTATTTCTACCTTTTTTTTGTTATCGAGGGGGAAACCTTCAAAAGGTACCCGACACCCGAGGGAGTGACGCCAGGTTATGTGGGATTCTTACCGCACCAAAACCCCCCCGGTGGCCGTCCTCGACACTACGAAGAGGACTCCGGGATCTCCAAAGAAACGCAACCGGAGTCTTCGTTGCGCGTTGCCCCATCGAGCTCAACCCAGATGAGCAGCTGGGCCCACCGCACCGTCTGGTCTTTACGACGATATGCGACCACACATACCGCTGTCCTACCCGGGGTAACCTGGCTGGACGATTCGAGCTCCCACTTTTGCCGCCCGCCACCCCGTAAGCCCCTTTTAGTCGCCTCTTATGACAGGCAGGGGATACCATAGCCCTATTCTAATCCCAGAACTACAGGGACGACAATTATTTCTACCTAATAACATCAGTATTAAGAGTTGTCTTTTAGTTTGAAGAGTGTGGTGAAGAATTGGTTATCCGAGGCGTTCATACTTAGTCTTCAGAAGTGGCACGGCACTGGTAACCAACCTCAGACTGATCTTATCCGTGGTTGTTTAAAGACATCCATGGGCGGCATTCACCACTTATCATCAGGTAGATTTCATACATAAAAAGCAGTGATAGCCTAAAGATTGAAACTCGGCCTCTCAATCGAGGTTTCGATATTTTGAATCCCAGGCACCACAGATTTTATCTAAACAGTAATTTTAGCGTAAAAAAGTATACCTTTATAATATTAGTTAGATTAGGCTGTAATAAATGTCACAGTGGCATACCCGAATTCGCACTACAAAGTCTTCTATCACCTTTGCATCATCATAATCATCTTATCATCATCTCATCTATTCTTACAAAATGCTTTATTATTGAAAGTCGTAATTTAATCAGTGCTTTCGCAATACTATTTTTACAAATCAAATTCACAGCGATATCTATTAATTTGCATTGAAATCAGGGCCAAGTCCAGCCATTCAGAATGGAACATCAGATAAAAACATGTGACTGACGAGCAAACCTGAGCTAAACCACGTCCTAATGGTTGGACATTTTTACTACATATGGAAGCCTTTTGTAGCATAGTCATTGTAAATTCCACTTTATGTTTGCAATATAAAGTGCTGTATACATTGATATGGAAGAAAGATGCAAAAGTTTAGATCAGTGTTTCTCAAAGTGTCCAATAATAATAATAAACTCCTTTCATAATCCGGTTTAAAAATGGTTAGCTATTTTATGTTTTTGTAACATTTTAAGCTAAAATCATTAACTAAATAATTTTCTCATTATTCCTGTCTTGATCAATAATATATGAAAACAAGATAAAGCTCATATAACATTATGATAAAAAAGAATGATATCAATTGTAACTTTTACGATGTTTTAGATGTACGGGGCGCTGCAGAATACAAAAAAATCAACGAAGTAAATGAAATAAGTTTGAAAAACTCTGGCTTAGATGAACACAGACGCCGCGTTCCAGCGGGAATTGCAAAGTTTATTCTGTTCAAAGATATCAATTAGCGTTGTATATATTTTCATAATTTCCAATGTCAAGTTAGACTTAGATGCTCGCTAAGCATATCAAACTACTGAGATCGACTTTTTATAGAACTAGATCCGACATTTGCAAAGTGGATCTCCTTCTGATACTATCAAATGCAAAATAATAAAAAACGTTTTCGATTTCCGCTCGCCGTGGTTCCGCCTAATTAAGATTACACACTGATAATATCCTGTTCAATAATTGCATACAGTGTTTAGCAAATTATTTTGTCTTTTTACCCGACTGTGTCAGAATGTAATGTTTTTCGAGCATATGTATGTTTGTTTGTATGTATTTCCATTTCTTACGACGCGCTACAGCCCAAACGACTTGACGGATTGTTACATATGATATATCATTAGAATCGTCTCAATTTGGAAAGTGACATAGGATATATAACTTTGCAACCAAACATCCGCCGTCCTTCCTAAGGTCGCTTGGCTGGACGGTTCGAGCTCCTACTCTTGCCGCTCGCAAACCTAGAAGCCCCTTTTAGTATACCCTGGCCCTATTCTAATCCCGAAACTACAGGGACGAGGCAACATATACCCAGTAATCAAAAGTCATATGAGGAAAATACAATTGAATTGGAACGACGTTTTTATAACAGCAGCCTTAACTGCCGGCAATATTGCTATGTCAACAGTAATTCGACTCGAAAAGCTCAATATCATTGTTTGTTCATCGATCGCCAATTGCACAGAGGGTCGCCTTTTCACACCGGACTAACTGAATGAACCCTGAAATAACAGCTTAGGCAAACTTAACTCTACAGGAAAAATTATAATAACTTTATCATGAAAGTATCGAATTTTGACCTAAAATGTGACAATGATAAATCAAATAGATTTTTTTATCAAAATGTAGTAGCAAACGAACGTGGACTGCATCTATCTGATGGTGAGGGGTGTCTTTTTTTTCTATAAATATGAAGTAGCAAACGTGCAAACAGCCCACCTGATGGTAAGTGGTTACTGCTGCCCATGGACATTCGTAAGCAACTTCATATAGAACAGGGGTTCTATCTGAAGTCGACCACACATGCGTTGCTACTCCCGAGGACTGAAATGGTCGCCTCATATAAAAGTGAACCGGCAACCACACCCTTCCACCGAAACGCAAGAACTGCTTCA